>MU224469.1:3385897-3414337 GCA_018584345.1 Thuja plicata
CTGGAGTTCCTCACTACATCCAGCTCGGCCTGTTGTTCCTCGTCGTCATCTCCCTCTTCATCTTCATCTTCATCTTCACCCTCAATGTCCAAATCGCAGAAATGACTGCTGGATCTGCGACTCAGTGATTTTTGAAACTTTGCGGATCCATTGCCGGGAAATATCTTGGAGTTGGAACGACTCTTCCAAACATTTAAATCCATGGGTTTATAAAGCAAATGACGCGCAGGAACAGCGGTATTATGCATTTCGAATGAGACGCCATGACAGCTCGGGGACTTTCCCAACTCATTCATTTCCCTAATCACAGCACAAAAGCAAATGGGGAAGAGGAGAAGGAAAGTAGACTACTGAAAAGCAAACGTATTCAAAGATTGTTGAAGCTGTGAATCTGCCATTTCAATGGTGTTATTTATAGATCGATCTCCTGAACAGTGAATCCGCGTGATGAGGGCGGCAGCACAAATTCTGCCAAGCGTTTGCAAGCGTAATTTAATTTTTCCTTAAAATAAAAAATATCAACCCGGTCAAGCAGCTCATCACTTCTTCAGAGCCACAAAGAAATGTTGAGTTTTGATAACTCCACATTTGTCTGCCTTCGCTTGTCTTCTGGTTATCATTCGGTCATCGTGCCGGTCAAATAAGTCAAGCATAAAATCACAAAACGATTGAGCGTCGACACATGATATCACAGTTAAGTAGGGCGTAAGTATGACCAGATTAGCGCGATCTTGGATAGAAAATCAATTAAATAAATAAATACATCCGGTAGGATCGATGGGAAACACTTCGGTGGCATCTCCTACATTCACATTTTACAAAAAAAAAAATTATTAGAATTTAAGACATATTGTCTCGATTTTTTTAAAGCATTTAAGCTTTTAATTACAACGTTGGTCAAATAAATTTTAGTTTTCCAAGTTTATAGGTATTTTTAAAAAATCTATATACTAGCACTTGTATCAAAGAAGATGCAAGAGTTAGGCTAGCCTTAACCATCACACACTAAGCGTTGATTGCTTAGGTGGCTGGTGTGGCCCTCCTAACCTCTCCCTGTCGTCGTTTGCATTGTCATTACTCCCATTCACGTTACTGCCACGCAAGTTTAAACTTTTGAACTGTTTTCCCACCCGTCAACACAAGTTAAAAATTTTGAACTATTTTTCCCTCCCGTCAACACAACAAAAAGGTTCTGACCCGAACAGTTTTATTTGCACAGCCAAACTGGGAGCTTTGGAAAGGGGATATTGCACTTATAGTTAGAAATTTTATGTAGACATGTCTGCAAAATGTGGATGCATAGGCGACGGACGTGAATTGTTTGACAGGATGCCTCCGAGAAATTTGGTCTCATCGAATGCTATGATTGCAAGAGATCCACGAAATATGTTTGCTGAAAGGATTTTGAAAATTTCAATCCAATATAATTCGCAGGTTCAAAGCCATATCCTGAAATCTTGGCCACCATCCTCCCTGCCTGTAACAAAATGGTGACAAAATGTCTTGAAAGGAATGTGATCTTGAATTAGAAGCACGTGAGCAGGTTGGTGTATCCCCCGAAAGAATTCGGTATCAAAGGAGTGAGTACATAAATTATTTGACAAAATATTGAGGGAAATGCAAAATCATAATGAGGCACGTGAATTCTTTGACATAATGCCTCAAGAAATATGGTCAAATTGTTATATTATGTTAATACCAGTATGAAGGCCAATCAATGTTGATATGCAAACTTATTTTAAKATTATTACAAAYACCCCCATGTCAAATGGATTTGAATGTTAATCATATTTCTTTGCATCCAGTAGAGCTTGTATCTGTTTTTAATTTTACAAAAGTAAACAACCATATAAAGTATATTGTTTTGTGTGCATTTAAAATTGTATGTAATAAGTGAAAATTAATTGTTCTGTTTATAGATTGGTTTTACATACAAAATATTAATATTTAAAAATTGTTTATAGTTTTATTTTATGAAATAAATTATAATGCATATGAAAGATGAAAGATATTATAAAATCATATCGTATCAATGTATATAATGTCTATGATTAAAAAATCGCAAATGTACAATATAATTTTTGTGTTATTCAAAATTATTTTATTGTACAATAATAAATAATAATTTGAATATTTTTAATACCAAATTAAATAATTTTAAATATTAAATGTCATGTATCTACATATGCATAAGAGAATTTGTAGACATGAATTTAACATTTTAAACAAGAGTTAGAAAATGAGGATTTTTTTCCCTATAATTCTATATATATTTCTTAACCATAGAATTGTATTTCTTAACCATTCAGAAATCATGATGTGCTCTCAAAAAAAACAAAGCCATGCTTCACCCACATCATGAACAAGTCAAACATATAAATTTTATTTCAAAATTAAGTTTACAATTAGACAATATTTTCCATTTACCAAGATTGTACTGCATAACATAGACAATTATTTCAAAGATACCAAGATAGAAATGATCCAGAAAGTGTATATAATACAACAAGTGTATGTGATAGAATCAAGGAGTAGAATGTAAAGGTCAGATTAAAGTGGTAATTCATGTTTCAATATATCACCTTTAGTGACTTTTAGAGGGAATTCTTGTCTTCCACATATAAAGAAAACCTATATAAAATCTCTTATAACCTATCGTAAAGGGTCAAAAACCCATGTAAACTCAAATTTCAATATATTATACCAATTTTAGATTATTTCCTTTTTACTTTCATTTTATAGATTTTTCAAACTTTTATGTTTATTTTATTTATATAATTTGATGCATTTAATTCAATGAATGTTAAATCAATCCAATATGTGTTTATACCATTGATACTTGGTTGATGGAAATCCATTACATGTGGTAGACTTGAACATATTTGTGTAAACTAAATCATGTACATAGTTTTTGCTCCTTAAACATTGTGTCATCTTATACTTCGATTATGGGTAATTTAAGATGACTAAAAAGTAGTTATGGGTTTAGTTTGAGAGTAGTCCTCAAATTTATTTCAAAATAGTTAAAGTATCTAGTTGATATCCTTCAACTTACTAAATCTAACAACTTCTTCAATGATTGTATTACCCATGTCTTCAAATTAACCTATAAATTGACATGTCCTCAGACAATGAGATCATTAGATGGTGTAATTTGATAAGATGCTAGCTCCAAAACACAATAAAATATAAATTGAATATGATTGGGATAGTTATAAATTTTCTTATGACTATATTTCCCAGTCCTTCAAAATAACTTTGAAATTGGTATATCCTTGAAAATGGTAACATTTGTTGGTGTTCAAAATTATAATTCTCTAAATCTATAAAGGTGAGATTCTTCATAAGCACTTGGGTGTCAAACTTAAAACAAAGCATCAAACTCATGACTAGGTAAGGTATCTTTGTACTAATTACTAAGGTGGATAATACCTTGATTGATTTTGGGATCCACTAAACCTAGAATGTAATTTCTAAAGGTATCTTAAATAGGTTTTATATCAAATAAACATAACATGATAATTTAATATCTAGTATTTAAACCCAATGTATACCTGACCACTATATCTATCACTAGGTGAAGATAAAATAGTTTTATATGATATGTATTAAGCTACTATAAAACCTTGCATATTCACTAATTAATGATAATATTATCACAATCCCTTAAGATAAATTATTTAACATTAAATACAAAATAGATAAAGTCTAGACATAATTAGACATGATCTTGTGATGATTTAGCTTTTTGAGCTCATGTAAAATGGTTCTCTCATTTATAACACAAACTAATGAATAATTTGCATATCTAATGCCTACTTCTGATCTATTAGTCAATGATGTTTTTAGTTTTGGTATATGGTGGATCATAACTTCCAAGCCCAGTGGATATCCATTGGGTCATAATGTTCAATAATATCTTGAGGAATAATAAACTAGAATTTGAAGGAAAATGAGTTGTACATATACACCATGAATAATAACTTTTAAAAAATAATATTTTTAGTTGTAATTTTGTAAATTACACCCTATGTAATTCTTCATCACATAATGCCTCCGCTTTAGCCAAAAATCAAAATCCCACCTAAGCCTCCATATCATCCTACCTACCTTGTCATTTCACCTGTCTGGATTCTTGACCATGCGACCTATTTGGTATAGGATGTGTGCACATCGTAGAGACATCTATGGTGCACATTCGTTCTATGAATCTGTAGAGTGAAGGTGGTTGTTGGGCTGTTACACCTACTATTTTGGGTGGTATAAAACCTCCCTAAATAGTCCACCAATGTTGGGAATCCTCTAACCATGTTTAAAATCCATCTTTAGCCTTATTTTCAATCTCTTGGTCATTTGAATCAATCACATACACTCTCTAAGCATTTTCAATCACTCTCTTGAGATCTCATCTACCATTTTTTTATAGTTTCCAGCTTATTGTTGTTACATCACTCTCTCTCATGCACACAAGCTTTATCTCACCTTCAACCCATCAAGCTTTGACTTTGTGGCTTTGAAGGGGAGTAATCTAGCCTAAGCACTCATTTTATTCAATTTAGCAATTTGTATCACTTATCATTTTTTACTTGTTAAATTATTTTATCTTTACCATTTTATCTATCATATCTTGGTTGTTCATGGAGGTGGAAACACATAAACAAGATTCTGACTTTAGTAGGCCTCTAAAACAAACATCCCAACACTTTTATTGCTATCTCTTCCATTTAAAATAGTTAGAATATTTTTATCAATTTATAAAGCACAGTTATCTTTGTTTATTTATCTTGCATTTATATTTATGTCAAAATCTTGGTTAATTAATTGATCCCGCTAGCTCATGAGTGCACTAGTTTAGTGAGGTGGCACAAGGATCAATTTTCTCCTTAGGCTTTAATCAATCTCAAGGGCAGCGAATTACCTTCTCCACATTAGTTATCCATTTCAGACTATAGAAAGTTCTTTGTAATAAAGGCAATATTGTTACAAAGCTTGTCACAATTTATAATTTTATCTCATTCACTTTATCTTCTATTACAATCACACAAACAACTATGTTGAGGAAAAATCCTATGTTAGAACTTCACAAAATATATACAAATGTAATCATGGTACATTCATTTACAAGATCATTTACAATAAAAATATTATTATTATTTGTAAACATATGTTTCTCTATTGGAAACTAGATTTACAAAGGTTGAAACCCTAGAATTTCCTTCAAGTTACAATCATGTCGAGAGTAAAGAAATGACCAACCCTTTGAGTGACAAGAAAAATAGTATATGTAGATCGATAAACTAGGTACCTAGTTTACATATGAGATCCTTAAAATGATGAAATCATATGATATGAGGAAACTTATCAATCTCAAATCACAACAATCAATATCTAATGGTCCATGACTAAAATGGCATTAAATAATTCCTGTAAATATGTCCAAAGTACTACAAGAGGTGTCGAAGAACATTCTATAGAATTGTAAATCATTCTTTTATTTATGGATGCTTTTATATTTGGAATGAAATCCAAGGATGAGAATATAAAATTTACTAAAATAGAAGTTAGGGGATGATTTGAATATTATCGGGCTTAAAACACTAACCATCATATTAAATATATCATCGGTCACCTTCAAATTTAATTTTATTTCAATTCACACTTTTCAAATAAAGAATATTTTTGGGCAATAGAAAACTTGATCTAGTAGTTGCACAACCTTATTAAGTCATTTATATCATTCTATGATGTGTTGGGAAGTAGGTGGGAGTGAACAAGCAAGGCATATGAATTTTAGAGTTTAAGGGTTAGGGATGAAAAGGAACTCATACAAAATTTAAGTTATGCAAATTTGGGGGGACAGGGAGGAATAGAAAAAAGACATTTTGAAGATAAAAGAAAGTCTCAAAGCATCACAATTCATTGATAACACATAACTCTTACCACTTATAAAGCGTTGAAATTGACTCAAGGTTTCAAGGAGTCAAGGATATCATGTAAAGGGTACCCATGTGGGATAAATTTTAAAATAATGATAAGGTTGAGAGAAATATTAGTGTTTTGGTGGAAATGGGTGATTGAATGTAGAAGTTGATACTTCAATAAGAATAAACAAAAATTTAAAATTGAGGGAGAAGGGAAAATTGAAAGAAAATTTTCAATAGATTGAAAAAAGAAAATGTAAAATTGGACTTACGAAGACATGAATGCATGAAGAATTGTCAAATTTAGAAAGTATTAAAACCTAGCAAAAGTTAGAGAATAGCCAAAACAACCCTAGAATTAGAAACACTACGATTTTACCATTTGGTAGAACATGATAGCCTAGGGGATGAACAAAGGGAATAAAAAATAAACTTAACTAGGGAAGGACCGCTTGTGATTTGTCAAATTGATTATAAATTTCAGGTCAAACAATGTCAAGACACACAAGGGAGTACCCAGTTCAAGCATAAATGACACAATCAAAATGTGAACTAATACCTTGTACTTTTTTGCAAGGATATTTAATTGCTTGTTGTTTCTTTCTAAGTTAAAATGAACCAACTAAAGGGATTAATCTAAATACAAGAAATAATCAACTATTATATATAGTTTTGTATTTCCCTACATTGAAATGTGAATCAATTTGCTAATCAAGTTTGAAATTTTTTTAAAGGTAATTTCAACAAGCATTTTTTTTATATTTAAAATTTTATTGATTTGATTCATTGATTGTCTAGGATCTATTAGCAAGAACTTTATCAAGTTTGTTGCCTTGTCATGTTAGCAAGAGATTTTTAAAATGATTTAGATTAATTATTTAAAATTGAAACTAAATCTACAATATTTTTAAGCTATATTCTAATGTAATGAATCTAATAAATTTTTATCTAATTACAATTAATCCATAATGTAATGAAAGAATATTACCAATAGAGACAAAGTTAAAGATAATTAATCTATTTTCAATTCTGATATAAGCTTTTTTTTAAACAAATTAATCTAATATTCAAAATAATGAGAAAATTTGAATCTCACACCTAGAGATTAGTAGCGAAGAAGCTTACTAAAGATACGACATATAAGTCCTCATTGGCACAGATGTTGTATTCTCTTATCTCATATCTATATTGGAGTGTTTTGACTAATAGAAGAAGGATAGGAAAATAGGAAAGTAAGGGAAGTGACTCATTAGCCTACTTGCACAACTATGGAAGGAGGGGCAAGATAATGAAATATTTCACAAAATGCTTCCAATGAAGAACCCAACTAAGGACGCTTAAACTCAAATTTTAAAACAAAATCATGATTAGGAACATGATATAATAGGGATATGTGGAGTTATTATAAAACCCAACAATGTTGAAATTAGATGCCAAAAATGGTAGAGAATAAACCAGTATACAAGTTTTTAACACATCATTTGGGAATGTTGAGGTACAAATTTCTTGGAGGCATCATGTCTATGCTTCCACAGTTTGTATACATGTCTACCAGGGTAGTTGCAGCTGCATCATGTCTATGCTTCCACAGTTTGTATACATGTCTACCAGGGTAGTTGCAGCTACATCATCTAACAAAATTCATATTTCCTTATCCTATGATGGATGCCAATATCTCATTCCAAAGCTCCCATTTTGGCACAGGCAGGGAGGATGTTGGCAAAGGTTGTGACTTCAACCTACAAATTAGTTGAAAATAGAAAGTCTTGAGCTTTTAACATATTCAAACTTTCTTAACTACTCAACTTTTACCATATCCAAAATTGTTGAACCGTGAGAAGAAGCAGTGTGTTAAGACCTTATTTTACCTGCAAATCTGTGAGTGCTTTATAATTCAAGATCACATTCCTTTCAAGACATTATGTCACCATTTTGTTGTAGGAAAAGAGGATGGTGACAAATATTTCAGGATATGGCTTTGAACCTGCGAATTATATTGGATTGAAATTTTCAAAATCCTTTCAGCAAACACATTTCGTGGATCTCTTGCCATCATAGTATTCAATGAGACCAAATTTCTCAGAGGCATCCTGTCAAACAATTCACGTCCATTGCCTATGCATCCACATTTTGCAGACATGTCTACAGAAAATTTCCAACTATAATCGCAATATCCCCCTTCCAAAGCTCCCAGTTTGGCTCTACAAATAAAATTGTTTGAGTCGGAACCTTTTTGTTGCGTTGATAGGAGGGAAAAATAGTTCAAAATTTTTAGCTTTCGTTGATGGGCGAGAAAATAGTTCAAAAGTTTAAACTTGCGTGACAATAACGTGAATGGGAGTAACGACAATGCAAACGGTGACAGGGAGAGGCTAGGAGGGCCCATACCAGCCACCTAAGCAGTCAACACTTAGTGTGTGATGGTTAAGCCAGCCCCAAGAGTTATGTCAATTAGATTAGATTGAGAAAACAATATTGAATTAAACAAGTCTAAGCACAAAGTGCTATTCTTTATAAAATCAACATAACCATTGCACCCTCATTACAATCTTGAATAAAATTTGCAAAGAAAATAAAATCAAGAATGTGTTTCAAAATTGTATGCATAAAAAATAATGAAAAATAACTGAAAAAAACTTTATTAGATAATTAACTTTATAAGCACTAATAAATATATGTAAATTTTCTTTTAGAGAATCCATTTAAATAGATATTTCAAAATAGGACTAAGTAATATCTTTTTCAACAATGTAAAATTAGATTGATGTTGAATTAATGAACAAAAATTGTCACCTCCTTCAAATATAAATGCTAGTATATATTATAAATCCAAAATTAAGTGGAAATGTAACCAGGTATCAATTTTTAAAAACCAATTTGAATTTAAGTCCAACTCCACAAATAGTAAAATAGCAATACAACTGTTTCATTTTCTTAATATACTTGATCAAAATATTAAAATAAACTCTACATTCCCAAATTAAAAATTTAAACTATTTAGTTCATTTCTCAGTATACAAATCCTAAAAATTTCTCCCCCTCTTCAGTTTTGGTTTTTGTTTTCCTACATCATATTTAAAGTTGTAATTACAAATAGAAATTTACAGTAAATTAAACATATCAAGAAGTTCTCAAAAAATCAGTAATAGTAGGGGATTGAGGCAGGAAAAATATTTTTAACCTATAGCAATTTCTACTAAGAGAAGTTTTAAGCTTGGTTGGACATAACATACCACTAATTTCTTTTACAAAGATAAATAAATCTAAAAAGTTCATAAGATTATCTAGCACCTCTTAGGCTGGCATTTGTGGAGTATCTTCTCGGATTACCAAGGGAAAAGGCATTCAGATATCTATATTACTTTTTTCTTAAATTATAAAGTAAAAATTCTTGTTTTTAATATATATTTTAAGTAAATCAATTTTAAATTTAATATTATTTATTGATTTATTTAGTTTCTTAAAATAATTCTTATTAAATTAGTTTTTATATTTTATTTTTCTAATATTTTTTCTTTAAAAACATTTTTTATTATGAAAACGTTTCTCTTACAAAAATTTAAAAAAATTTAAATTTATTAAAATGTTTCTTAAAGTTTAAATAACAAATGTTTCTAATAAATTAAAATAGAAACATTTGTTATTTATTATTAAAGATGAAGCACTTGAAAAAGATTTTTAAAGATTAATTTTTAACTTTATCATAAAAATAAATCTTCAAAATAAAATAAATAAAGTGTTTGTAATAGAGAAAATATAAATTAATTAAAAAAACTTTAGTTTTTATAATTTATATTAGAATTAAATAACAAATATTTCTATTATAAAAATTTTAAAATTAGAATTTTTTTTTCTATTATATTTTTTGAATAAACATAACTATTTTTAAATTATAAAGACAGTTTTCTATTATAAATTTAAAAAATCAAATTCAATATTCAATATTTTTTATTAATTTATCTATTTGAAAATGAACTCAATTTGAGTAACAAATCCAAAATCTTAAAATTGAATCCAAAACCCTAAAAACAATATGTATGAACTGCCAAAAAAAAATTTAGTGTTTCAATCAAATAGTTTCATTAACCGTTAACAATCTAACGATCTGAATCAAAAGCTCGGACAAAATGCAACACACTTGTATCCCCTCAAGCCTTCTATCTGTAGCAAATGAATTGCTTTCTTGATTTAACTCTTGGTTTTTTTCAAATTTCGCTGAACCCAAAAATTGTAACTTTGTCTTTTCTAATTAGTTCTCTCTTCAAAAATTGAAGCTTAATTGATTTTGAATCTATTTGAACCAGAACATTCATTGGACTTTGCAAATCACCATAGAAACCTTATCCACCCTTCCACTAATAACATTATATGTTAAATAACTATCCACCTCCTATATAAAATCTATTTTCTCATGTTCTAAGATCAAAAGTCTTTAAAAACATTCCTGCAAAAACTTTAATCTAAATAAAAATGAAAGGTATATTAGCAGAAACATATGTAGATATCAGAAACTGAATCAAGAATTAGGAAATGGAACTTGACATAATAGCAGAGATGAATATTGATTACTATAATACCTAAAATTGCCATCAAATTTATAATAATGTGCCCCTCCCTATCATTTGTAACTCTTTTCAGTTCCCTAATGCCAGCACTCTTGTCGATTACGTAATGCCAACACTCTCGTCAGTTACTTAATGTCAAATCATAGTCTCTAATCCACATTAATATTGAAATTTAATACCCATAATCAACATAAATGCAAATGCACTCCTTTTATTCCTGAATCATGATATCATAATGGAATTGCCCTTCGTAAATAGGCAAATCTAAATGCCTGTAAAACATCCATACTTTAGATCTTCGGCCATTCTTAACTTTCGTATTTCTCCGCCGCTTTCTGTGTGTAACCGACATGCTTTGTAACTGTCGGACCTTATTTGATAGATTGTTACTGTGTAAATGATTACTTTAAATAATATTTATTTTAATTTTTTTCTACTATCTTGCCAACTCATGTTATAGGACATTTTATTAACCGTCGTTTTTTTCTAAAAAGTCAAATGTTAACTAATAAATCTCTCCTACTACTGTAGGAAAGCCTCTCCGCTTAATTATATGTGTGTTTCTGGATTCTATTGTATCAATTTTTTGCATCAATGTTTCAGATTATACTCAATCATCACTGTTTCACCCATACAAATTTAAATTAGTGTAGTGATATATTAAAATTATTATAAAAGCATCCTAATTGATAAATCATATAATGTGAATGCTTCATTTGTAGTGCTCATAGGCTCTCTACATAATTTATATAGGCATCATAGATTGTCCATATTGTCTGTCGATAATAAACTACAATGATTCTTGTAAATATAAGCTCTATAACCACCAGAAATTATTATATTATTGTGAATGATGTCACGCCTGCTATTGTTAAGGTTCTATGCATGTAGAAATCCCAATTTTCTAACAGCTATGATGTTTCTCCAAAGCTATCTTGCGGCATCTACTTACAATATCCTCTATCCTCAATTTGTGTGTTTTTGGAGTGTTGATGTGAAAAGTGAAAGGAGGATTAAATTTAAATTGTTACTATATAAAGGTCACTGGTAATCACTGCAAAATCTATTTGACGAAATCATTGAAAGCAATGACAAATTTTGATTTAGAAAAAATACACACAAGAAGATTTACAGTTGTAAGGTCCGTACATGGTTATTCATCAGCTAGATTTGGATGAGGCAAGCGCGAAAGCGCGAGTGGAGGAGAGCGCAAAATGGGTATCTAACAACATAGCGTGAGAACTGAAGGCTATATCTTCATTTACGGAGACTTCACACTTTCTGGAAACTTCAAAGAACACAACAACAAACTTAGATACATCTCTCTCATACATGCATCGCCAGTATCTATTTTTCCTCCCGAGCATCCCCTCGCATCCTTGCGACCTCACATACACCTGCATCTGCAATACTACTGATAAACTATCACGACTCATCCTCTTCTCTTTGTGCTCTGGACAAAGTTGTATCTTGAGAGGCTATCATTGCATCCCTCTCTACAGTCAATTTGTCCATCTATATCATGAATGTTGTCCACGCTGCCCAATCTGTATCTCTCTCTGCTATCAATCTATCCAACTGTGTTATAAGTGATGATCTCTCTTTAACCCACACTGCTCGATACGTATCTCTCTCTACAGTCAACCTATCAATCTGGCACGTCAAATCTGCAATATGTTGTCGCTACTTCATGTCTACCTCATCTCTGTCCTCGGGCATATGTATATCCTCATCATCTAGTAGAGCCTCTATGTCCTCCACCTGCATAGGCATCACACCTGGATCACTGTCAGCATCATCTCCATCCTCACTGCTATACTCTGTGTTTCTCTCCTCCTCCTCAGCATTTTCGTCCTCTCCCTCATCATCCTCCTCCTCTTCGGTGTTGTCCTCTCTCGGCACTCGCAGTCTTGACACTGGCACATCCATATCTGTCAAAGGAATAGGTCTATGCTACACAAACCATCTATCATACTCTGTTGACTGTTGTAGTCCCAGCATCTATAACATCAGCGCTATCTCCCTACTTTCTTGGTTGTAACAGCTCAAATTCTACATACGCAACCTATGGTCTGAGAAGTGCACCCCATGACCCGATCTCACCCCTAGACTGTGCAAACAGTGTCATGCTTGTCAGCACTCCCTATCTCTCTCTGAACTGCATGTGAACTCTCTCTGGCAGTTGCATCTCAATAACAACATGACCTATGATAGTGTGTCCAATCAAATATCTCTCATTTCTATAGTGTGGTAAGTGCTCTATGTCATCCTCCCATCTGGGCCAGTCCCTGTATGGTCGCCAAGTGAAATCTCTCAAGGTATCCATCGCATGCCTGAAATGCAATACATATCCCAACGGTCCCTGTGGAAGCGCTCCACCATAGTATTACACATATGGCATGTCTGGAATAACCACTCACTCTGCAATAGGATAGAATACAGCTATATGCTCATAAGCCCAAACCTATAACAATGTGATACCATTACTAATAGACAATCCTCCTTTATATGCTACCTGATGTGGATGGTATTTTTTTATAGCCAACATGCATGGACCCCAAGAAAACACAGTCCCATCCATGATCATCCTCTTGAGCACTTTCCCCCAACCAATAGGGAATATGTGGCCTCGCCTATCTGGTACTAGTATTCCTACCATCACACAACATAACACTGCTACTAGTCTCTCAAGTTGTCCAGCCAATGTCTCCCATCGGATCTCATAGTCTCTGATGTCTAGATCATTGTCATCACTATCAAATATCTTGTACAGTGCCAATCTCCCTATTATCAGTCTGTACTCTGCAAGATTACCATGTATAGGGATCCTGAGGGTGCGTGATACATCCTCCAGTGTCATTGTCGCCTCTCCTGTCGATAGATGGAACAAACTGGTCTCTAAGTGCCACCGCTCTTCCAATATTGTGATCAACCCCCTATTTTCCCTGATCTCAGGCATATAAGTGGTGTAGTATAATCCTAACAAGGTTGTGAGATGTTTCTCATGAGCGCTCAATCTTTGTCACAAATCTAGGCACATCGACCTTCTCTCTCGTGTCTGCAGCAAGGACAACTCCTCCTGCGATTACCATGCAACTTCAGTCATCTTTTTATTACTTTCTATTGCTTTTTGACCAACTTAGATCAAATTTTATCATGTTTGGGTCTACTTTTGGACCTCTACTAGGGTTTTGACCTTGTTTAGGGAAGTTTAGGAAAGTTTAGGGACCTTTGAACACTATTTTGACCTAATTTGTAAATTGTCTAACAAACTGCACAACTTGGGCTACCAAGTGCGGCCAGGATCATACTTGGTATGCCATGTGCGGCCATGACTACACTTGGGTGCATTTTCTATGCATGTGGGGTATGTGGTCTCAAAAATGCCCCTTTGACCTTCAATTTGGAAATTCTGCATAGTGGACTGTGCGTAGCTGCTTCTTTCCCTCCTGCAGTAATTTTCCCTGAGCTAGATCATGAATGCGTTCATAACTATGACCAACGGACTAAATCAATTCTCAAGAAAGATAGTAGTGTCTTGCTGGCTGTAAACAGGAAAATTGTTTCTCTAGCTTTCCAAATTCCAGAGAAAACCTTTTCCTCTTTTTCTCCTGCATAGTCCCTTGTTAAATTCAAAGAAAACGCGGATGCAAATCACACTTCCATGGCCAAGCATTGATTATTGAACCCACAGAGGGGAGTTTCCCATTTTCCCAAAAAGTTTAACGAAAGTCATGTGCGCCCATATATTAGTGGTGTCATAGTAATGTTGCAGAGAGCCAGGGGGTCGCCAGAGTCTTCTTTCTTCTCAGATTGGTTGTTTTGTTATATTCAAATTGTTTTAGAAGGAAAACATAGACTGGATTGGGCTGAATTGATTGATGGTTCCATGAGGGAACAACTTAACAATTCAAAACTCACAGGGTGTAGTTTCTTCATGTCTTCTTATTTGATGTATTTTTTAGCCTGTAGTAGAAAATGGGACGGGATGATTCATGAACCTTGGTCTGATTGCATGTGTGTTTATGAGTATTTTCCCATTCTTAACAAAGATAATGTAATTCAGAACTACAAGAGAGTGCATGACACTTTTATGGGTAAAATCTATTTTGAGTTGACTAGGGATGCTGCCAGGAGAATGAGTTCTGAGGCTTAGGATTTTGTGACCAAATTTGGGAGTTTTTATACTCAATTCCCTAGATTCACTTATGTTAGGGTCGGTGGTTTTGAAGATCCCTCTACAAGATTGCCTAGGTATGCTTTTGACTGCTTTATTTTTTCAGAGGTCTATAGGCAGCTTGCCACTATACTCAGACAATTTCTTCCTAGAGAGGAATGGGAGAAAGTTTTCCCATTGTAGCTAGGTAAATTCTCATGTTTTTCTATTGAAGACACCATAAGCATAGGGAGTGATCTGAGTCATTTTTATTTCAAATATTATACATAGAGGAAAGGTTTTGATAACAAGAACTTTTCCAGTGGGAGTCTAGGACTTAGGTCCCATATGTTCCCATTTCCCCATCTAGAAGATTTCTGGGAGGACTGTCCTGATGAGTCCCAGGTTAAGGAGAGAGATCACAGTCGACTCTACATATCTCATATTGTATCCATGAGGTTGCAGTTCAATGTAGAAGGTGTGACAGATGATGGTTCAAACTTAGTTGAATCCAATTTCAATAGACCCCTAGGAAATGAAGAATATGATATTGACTGGTCAATGGAAGAAGAAGATGATATTAAATGCAAGACATAGCATGTGCTTCAATTAACTGAGGAATGGCTGCAAGCAAGAAGAAAACAGTCTAGTCCTAAGTCAATTGAAGTTAAATCTTCACCTTTATATTCCTCTTCCCCTGTTTCTAATCCTCATAAACCAATTGATAATGCAGGTGCATCGGGTAAGCAGCGGACTAAGGGTTCCGGGAAGAAATCTATTGCAGAACCTTCTCCTATAGTTTCACCTCAACAAATTACCACATCAAAGACCCGGTCACAAAATAAAGAGAAGATGACTCAGGAAAACATAGAAACAATCAACTTGGAGGATGAAAAATTTGGGGATATGAACATCAAATTGGCGAAGATGAGAAAATAGGGAAGGACCTCTTTGATCTAGACGATGTGACTTTGGATATGATGGATACTCCTGCAAAGACAAGCGAACAACCAGCAGCAACAAGTGTCACACCAAGATGGATAACTACTTCAGTGAACAAGAAACAAAGCCCAGTTCCTGTATCTATCCCAATTCAAGACATAGTCAGCAAGTATGTTCAAAAGACTCCCAAGGCTAAGAAAGTCAAGAGCACTGCACGAATGTTTGCTGATGCAAAAACTGGGAAGTGGACTGCTGAAGTGGCCACCTACAAGCCAAAAGAGGAGAAGTAGGATGTTGCAGTGGAAGATTTTGAAGTCGCCAAGATTGAATTAGGAACCATGGATAGGGCAAGGAAGAATCACCTGTTTAAGGAGACAGCTCAGTAGATGTTAATGACATCTTGGCAAGACAGCAAGGAAAAGAAAGAAATGAAACAGACAATAGTGTCACTTTCCCAGTTCATAAACACTTTCTGCAACTTTGACACCACGCCATTGATTCAATCCCCACAGGTATTCGATCCAAATTCCAGAGAAAGTAAAAATTTGCTAAATCAAGTTCAGCATGGCCGAACTTTGGTCTCTTTGGTTGATGAGTGGATGTCTCAAGTACTTAGCAGTGGCCAGCAGTACATTAAAGACTCACATTTATTCCTCCACGATACAGAAGCTATAATGGGAGAGTTACAGACTCAGCAACAAGTCTAGGATGGAGAGGAGGAAAAATGGGTCTCGGCGATGAGGAAATTCTTAGAAATAGAGAGGTACGGCTTCAATAAATTATGCATAGAAAAATCTCTGAAATGCACTAAAGAATAAATTGTCTTCATACTTAGACAAAACATCAGCTAGCGTATCTCTCTCATAAGAAGCACCATTACAGAAACTAAAGAATATGAGATCGAAGCTAAACAGATTTAGAAAGCCACTATCAACGAGTTGAAGGTCATCAACTTCACCTATACTTATCCATCAATCTATGGTGAACAGGAATTGAAAGGGGCTCTAGAAGGCTTTGACTCAATGATGAAGATAATCAAAGAAAAGGATAATCCTAAAGCCACAGACCTAACTCAGATGGCAAGGATTGAATCAATGTTATATTTGTGTGTGGATCAGTTGTGAGGGGTGATGGAAAAAGTGAAGAATTTTAAGTGGAGTAAGGAGGCCTCAATGGCCCAGATAGTGAATTCCAAGATCCTGCATCTTTCATTTGCAAAGGATCTAGTCCAAGAGTACAAAGAATGGAAACCTACCCAGTCGGTTCCCAAAGAAGAAGGAAGCCCAGCAGGAAGCGAGGATCGTGCAATGGACAAGGAACCAGATTTAAACAATTAGTTTTTATTTTGAATTATCATGCAAACTCTTAAGGACATGTGTCCTTTTTCTTCTAGTTTCATTTTATAACTAATTGCCCGAGAGGTCAAGTTTTTTGGGAGACCTCTCGGTGCTTTAAAACTATAAGTATTGCTGCTGAAAACTTTAGACAGGTTGGGAAAAAAGAAACTGATCGTAACTAGATAGTATTATTTTTGTTGTGATAGTTTTAATTTGAATATTAGAGGAATAGATGTGGGTGAATCTGATACTATTGAAAGAACAAACTTCATGTGATTGCCTGTGTAGTAATTTTGAAATACATTACAGTTAAGTTTATCAAATCTATGTCGTTTGAAAGCAAAGAGCAAGTGTCTTGTGTTGGCATTTTGTTTACTCTATGATGTATATGTCTGTGGATTCATATATCCTTGACTTTATCTATATTTTGTTCCCTTTTTGCTGATTAGTTATCTATTTTCATTGAATCTACTGAAGGAGAAACTATGCTTTTTCTTTCCTTTACATTTTTTTTATCTTTCTTAAGGTATTTCTGCAATACTTCTCATCTATGAATGGTGAAGTAACCTTTTTAAACTTTCAGGTTAAAAGTTGAAATTCAAAATTAGATGTTATTGATAAAATATTTCTAGGGAGCTGTACCTAGGATCAAATTCAAAGGGAAGTGAGTTCAGATCACTTACCCAGCTGTTAGTGTCATTTTTCTTTCAAAAGGGCTGTAGAGTTTTCCTGTAAAAGATTTACTGAGAGACAAATTTGTTCGCGCTAAACAGTGTAGACCTATTTTTAATGCTTTCTTTGATGAATAGTTATGGTGCTACCAGCTGTAGTGATACCTAACCAGGAGGAATTACCTCCTATTATTCAACCAGATCTTAACCCAAGAAGATATAATTGCTGATTTGAACATTGTTGCTTGGGATTTAAAGACTAGCTATCATCAGTACCAACAAGTTCTCTTAGTCTTGGAAGAAGAGGAAGCTATAGGGGAGTAGCTTTGAGGTCTCCCAATTTCTCAGGAAGAATAAATTGTTGACAGAGCTATCCAAAGTCAATAAAAGAAAATATACCATACTAGATTCTTGACCGTATACCAGGTCTCAAAGGAGGGAGGGAATCTTTGACACTTTTTATGAAAATTTGAAAAACCTTCAATTCCCAATCACCTATGTTCCTAAACCTAAATTTAAGAGTAGGCCTCCTTCCCCCACCTAAGGCTCAGTCAAATACCTCACCATCTACTAGTGTCTGGCAATATTTGACCTTATCTGGAATTCAAGCCCCCCCCCCCCTCCCCCTTGTAACTATCTTTCCAATTACAGTCATGGCACAACCATGGGGAGTAGCCGTCGGTCCTCTAGCACTTGGTGCTCATCATGCCCTTCCTAAGGGTATAAAAGATGTTCTTCCTAAATTTTTTGGAGATGGTAAAGTCTCAGTAGATGAACATTTCAATGCATTCAGTGTAGCAACCGCTATTTTAGCAGTACAACATGAAGATGTAGCTGTTAGACTTTTCGCTCAGTACTTAACAGAAGGAGCTGCAGAATAGTTCGGTCATTTTCTCGGAGGGTCTATAACAAATCGTAAAATGATGAAGACAGCATTCAAAAATCATTTCAAGGCACAGATGACGAGCATTCTTTGTTGGCACAATTGACGCAAATGAAGAAGGAAATCCATTAACCAATGAGAAACTATGTGGCTCGGTATAACAAAGTGATTCATAAAATTTCCACTGCCAAAAGACCGACTCCAGAAAACCAACAATGTTTCTTTGTAAACTCTATGCCCCAGACATAGGTTTTCACTTAAGAAGGAGTAGACCTGCAAATTTGGACACTGCCTAAAGCTAAGCCACTGAATTGTAGGATGATCTTATCACAGCCAGAAAATGGACAAAAGATGTGCAAACACCTCATTCCCAAGCCTTAACTTCCTCATCCACAGACCCAGTTGTCCAAAGACTCATGAATGATATCATTGCCTTGAAAAGGTAGTTACCTAAGTAGGGATCTTCTTATCCTCCCATGTACCAAGACACTAGTTGGAAGCAACCCAACCAATGGAAAAACAAAACTCCTCTTTTTCCACCAACTCAGTCGAGGCTATCCCTAGAAGCTTCTCCAAAAGAAGCAGTTATGTGTTCATTTCACCCCACAATAGATCACGATGGCAGTTCCTATCCAGATATGTTGAGACATATTCAAATGGAGGAAACTAAAGATGTTTTAGGGGAGTGTAGTGTAGAGGAATTGGCTCAAGAGAGACTTGGCGACTCTGGCTCATACTATTTAGAACACGAATCTAACTCTGAAAGAGGAGATATTCTAGTCACTCTTGAAGACCCAACGTGTACCATGCTGATGCATAATCAAAAGACTTCTAAGCATGCTTCTACATCATCTGGTACCTTTCAAAAAGCTTATGAACCAGTGAGTAATCTTTACCCTTCCAGTAACAAGGTTCATTATTCTAAAGCTTTACAAAAAAAAGATGATATGTCTTCTTTTGATATTGTTGAATTTTTCAAATCCTCTACTATACAAATCTCCCCTACCGAATATTTAAGTTAAATCCAAAAGAACCTGATAAGCTAGTTAGATATGTCCAAGGAGATACATCACCTTCTTCCCAAACCAACCAATGTACCATAGATCAAGCCAGTGATTCCATACAGACTCCCATAGTTGCACCCCCTGTTGTATCGAACCAAAATAACTCAGCCACTGCATCTACCTCGAAAATGAAATGTGAAATTGATGAAATGAGAAAACCTGATCCTTTCTATATTTCCTTGCTCCTTAATGGTCTCAAATTGAGTAATTGTATCATTGATTCGGGTGCTTCTGATAATATCATGTCGTCATCTGTTGCCAAATCCTTAGGCTTGACTTTGACAAAAACCTTTGGAAGATGCTATTCCATGGATGGTAAACAGGTGCCTTTGATTAGCCAAGTGAAGGATGCCCAAGATGTTTTAGCAGCTTACCCAGACAAGAGGTTAAAGTATTCCATTTTAGTCACAGATTTACCTGCAAGCTATGGGATGTTATTGAGCAGAATTTTCTGCAGAGACATGGGCGGGGAAATAAAGATGGATTGGTTGGAAGCTATTATACATATAGGGAAGAAAAAGGTTAAACTGGAACCTGAAGCTAAAAATAAGTATACTTTCTTCCCATCTAATGACCCAAAATCACAAATCCTTTTCCAAGATTGTGAGTTTGGTAACTATATGATTTTCTCAGATGAGACATCCCCCGTTTTTGCATTCTGTGGTGAAAATGAGAAAATCTGGTTAATGGATTTTGATGGTAGTTGTGCCAGTGCAGGATCTGGGGCTGGTGTGGTGTTTAGGGCCCAAATGATGAATATACCCCTTTCTCTTTTAAACTAGACTTTAAAAACACTAATAATACTGCCAAATACAAGGCTTTGTTATTAGGTTTGTGAGAGGAAAAGACAATGGGGATTAAAGCAATTGTTGTGAGAGGTGACGCCGAATTGATTGTTAAACAGGTGAAAGGCCAATTCACAGTAAAAAATGAACGCCTGAAACATTATAGGGACTTAGTCTGGGATGAAATCAATACTTTTGAATCTTTTTCCATAGAGGCAATCCCTGGTAATTTGAATTCAAGGGCCGATTCTTTGGTTGTATCGACATCTCTATTGCTTCCTCACCCAGATTTCAAAATAGATACATATAGGGTTGAGATGATATATAGGCCTGTGGTTCTGGATAACATTGAACATCTACAAGTGTTTGAAGATGATGCCTAAATTAAGGATTTCTTGACATGTGTAGAAGTTTTTTCATCCACTTACTTTGAAGGAATGGGTGAAAGGTGTGAAGAGTCCAGTTCTAAATTCTCACTAGAAGAAGAAGTTGTTTAGCTGAAGAGTAATAAAATTCCCAAAGGTTTAGTTTCCCTAGAAAAAAAAATTCTCAGAAAGATGATAGTTTCATTTCAAGAAAAGGCTCGCATTCAGATGTGCAAAAAGAATATGACAAAGTAAATATTGGCACTACAGCTGAGCCTCGGTTGGTATATGTAGGTAAAACCATATCTGTCTAGGAAAAGAAAAACCTCCAGGTCTTGTTGATGGCCTATATAGATGTGTTTTCCTAGAACTATTATGATCTTAAGGATTTTTGTGAAGGAGAATTTAATCATCATATTCCCCTTATACTGAAGTCAAAGCCCTTTAGGAAAAAACTTTGAAGCTATAATCATAAAGTGTCAAAGGCAATTCTAAGAGAAGTAGACAAGATGCTAAAAGCAAGGATTATTTATCATATCCATCACTGAACCTGGATAGAAAATATTGTCCCTGTGAGAAAGAAGAATGGAGAAATAAGGATCTGCGTAGATTTTCACAAATTAAACCAAGCTAGTCTAAAGGATAATTATGCCCTGCCTAAGATGGACCATGTTTTACATATGGTGGTCGGATCAGAGATGATGTCTCTTCTTGATGGGTTTTCAGGGTATAATCAGGTAAGTGTGTCAGATGAAGATAAACACAAGACTGCTTTCACCATGCCATGGGGGACTTTTTCTTATAATAGAAAACCCTTTGGGTTGATCAATGCAGGAGCGACATTTCAAAGAGCAATGGATTCTTCCTTTGTTGATATGAAAAACATAATTATAGTGATTTATCTTGATGATTTGACAGTTTACTCTAGAAGAAGGAAACATCACATTAGAGACCTCAAATCAGTCCTACAGAGATGCAAGGATCATGGCATATCACTTAACCCCAAAAAATCCATTTTTTGTGTAACAGAAGGGAAGTTGTTAGGCCATATTGTTTCCAAAGAGAGGATTAAGATTGATCCAGAGAGGGTGAAGGCAATTCAGCAGATCAGTTTACCATCAACCAGAATAGGAGTTAAATCCTTCTTTTATCAGATCAACTTTTTAAGAGCCTTCGTCCCAGATTTTTCTGAACTAACTAGGCATATTGTAGGAATGATGAGTGAAAAATAGCCTTTTAAATGGAAAGAAGACGGTAAAAAGTCTTTCAATGTAATAAAAACCGCTATAGCAGAGGCACTCACTTTGGTTTACCCTAACTAAGATTTTATTATTTACTATTACGCTTCTGATCACACTCTATCAGGGATCCTCACCTAGAAAGATGCTTCTAGGAATGAAGCGCCAATTGCTTTTATGAGCACTCCTCTAAAGAAGTATGATCTCAGATACTCTTCCATTGAAAAACAAGCTTTTGTAGTAGTAAAGTCAATTAAGAAATTCAGGCTTTATATTCTACACTCACATTCCATAGTGTATGTGCCTGATTCACCAATGAAAATTTTACTCACTCAGTGGGAAATAGCAATGAACAAGAGGGAAACATGGGTGGCCAAGATACAAGAGTATGATTTGTCAATAAAACCTACCAAGCTGGTTCACGGAAGGGGCCTTTGTAAGTTCATAGCTGAGAATTCATAGCCATCAGAAGAATCAAGAGATGAAGTGTCTCAAGTGTTATTGGTCATTCTAACTGATTATTGGTTCTCTGACATAGCATATTTCCTCACTTATGGAGAATACCCCGCATGATTGTCCCCCAAGGAGAGGCGTAATCTAATATTACAAGGAGAAAAGTATGTAATATAGCAATGCACCTTATATAAAAGAGGACTAGATGGAGCTTTTCTTAGATGCGTGGACAAAGAACAGTAGTTACAATTATTGAAAACTTTCCATGAGGAAGCTTGCGGAGGACACTTTTATTCATCTTTTATATGCTTCAAGATCCTTTGGTATTGCTTTTATTGGCCAAGAATGTTCAAAGACGCATATGCGTTTGTCAGAAATTGCTAAAAGTGTCAGTTGTTTTCTGGAAGGCCTTAATTAGCTACCCTGCCATTGAAACCTGTTGTAGTGAACGAGCCTTTTAAGTAATGGGGGATAGATTTTATTGGCTGGATTAATCCTCATTCAAGTGTTGTTCATGTTTATATCCTAATAGCGACTGAATATTTCACTAAGTGGGTCGAAGTTGTCCCCACTAAGAAAGAAAATTCATAGGTGGTGTGTGATTTCTTAAAGGATAATATTCTAGTGTGCTTTGGAGTGCCTCAAAAGATTGTGGCTGATAATGCTACTTATTTTTCATCCCAGGAACTTATTCTTTTTTGTTATGACCACAGTATTGCACTGGCTCATTCTTCAGACTATTTTCCTAAGGGTAATGGGAAAGTGGAGTCAAGTAATAAGAATTTGATTTCCATTATGAAGAAATTGGTAGATGAAAGTGGTAAGAACTGACACAAGAAGTTGTATGAGGCCCTTTGGGCTAATAGGATCACTCAAAAAGAGCAATTGGTATGGTACCTTTTGAGTTGCTCTAGGGAGTACTAGGCACTCAAGTGTCAATTCCTCTAGAATTGTCTGCAGCTAAGTTACAAACTTCCATTCAAGATCAAATGTTTACAAATTCTTTGGAGAAAACAATTCTGCACTTGCAAAGGTTAGAGGAAGAAAGGGAGGCATCAATTGATAGAATCACAAAATATCAAGTTAGGGTTAAGAACATATTTGACAGAAAGGCCAGGCCTAGAAATTTCATAAAAGGAGATGAATTGTTGCTCTGGGACAAGAGGAAGGTGTTGAAAGGCACTCACAACAAGTTTGAATCACTATGGAAAGGGCCCTTCATTGTTACTAAAGAACTAGGATCCAATGATTTTAAACTATCCTACCCGGATGGAACGATCTTACCATTTTCCTACAATTGAAAAGACCTTAAGTTTCTTAGACTCTAACATCTGTTTCCTGTGAATTGTTGTATATATTAGTCTTAGTTTGTTTTCAAGTTATGTGTCTTTCCCTTTCTGTGTTGTGAGTTTTTCTGAGTCCTTTGCAGCAGTTTGCGAAACCATAGTTTTTGAGTTCTCTGTCTTTTGAGAAAAGTCAATCCCCAATCAGAGCCAATGTTAGTTCAAGTCTGGTACTTGTCCTTTTTCTTTAAGTGATTTTTGAGTCACCATAGTATTTTTGAGAGTCTCAAAGCTGCTTAAGTCCTTCATGTCCAACTACTCACTAAAAGTATCAACCTTGTAGTCTAACCATGTTTTGAAAAATAAAAGATTATTTGCTAATGATTTTCTTGAACAGGTTTGAACAGTCTTGAACACCCTTGAACAACCTTGAACTTAGTTCAACACTGTTCGAGAGTGTTCAAGGTAGTCCATGATATTATAAGGAATGGAAAATGTGTAAAACTGGTAGAAAGTGCCTCGTGGTTGCAGTGTATGGAAAATTTGACTCTTCAAGGATGGAAATCAGTGATGTCAGCACAGAATATTCAGTCTAAGGATTTAGGCAAATGGTCAGGTGGGAATAAGTTTGAACTGTATCTATCATATGTGAGAAATCTTGAACTTAGTTCATACATGTTCAAGAGTGTTCAAGGATTTTGAAAGAGTGACACAGGGCAGAAAAAGAAGATTCTATCATGACTTAGCAGTGGGTCCTACGGAAAAATAGCATTTAATGTGGAAGAATAGTGGCGGCGGTTAAGTGCATCCAAGCTTTTATATTCAATTATAAATTTGTACGGCTTGAAAGTTTGTGCGGGTGGCATTAATTAAATTGCATGCGTAAACTTTCATTTCATTCCCTTAGCCTTTATTGCCTTAAAGATGGGTAATTAATGATCAAATCCTTGGTAATTTCTATTTAAACCATTCTTTGCATTCATTCTTTTTGAAATGTTCTCGCTGTCTGTATACCAGTAGACTGAAGGTAAGGGTTTTGAAAGCTCCAGTGTGCAAAAGTTTCTACAGGAACAAGGTGAGTCAAGTTGCCCCCTCTACCGTGTTTTAATCTAAGCTTGTGAAATATACAGAGGATTCTGTGGTAGTTATCAGTTTGTTTTTACAAGTATGAAGTCTGACTTTCACATGTTTGGAAGCATTTCTATTATGGTTTGTGAAAGCCCCATTATAAAAAACATAGATTTAGGAGGATATGGTGTTGAAGGAATTCCTGATAGACTTTCTAGGTGTATAGAAAAGAATGTCCCTGCTTTGGAAATCCTGCATAGTGGACTGTCCGTAGCTACTTCTTTCCCTCCTGCAGTAATTTACCCCAAGCTAGTTCATGAATGCGTTCATAACTATGACCAGTGAACTGAATGAATTCTAAAGAAAGATGGTAATGTCTTGCTGGCTGTAAATAGGGAAATTGTTTCTCTAGCTTTCCAAATTCCAGAGAAAACCTTTTCCACTTTTTCTCATGCACAGTCCCTTGTTAAATTCAAAGAAAATGCATATGCAAATTGTACTTCCATGGCCAAGCATTGATTATTGAACCCACAGAGGGGAGGTTCCTATTTTCCCAAAAAGTTTAACAAAAGTCATGTGCTCCTGTATATTAGTGATGTCATGGTGATGTTGTAGAGAGCCAGGGGGTCGCTAGAGTCTTATTTCTTCTTAGATTGGTTGTTTTTTTTATATTTAAATTGTTTTAGAAGGAAAACAGATACTGGATTGGGCTGAATTGATTGCTGGTTCCATGAGGGAACAACTTAACAATTCAAAACTCACATGGTGTAGTTTCTTCATGTCTTCTTATTTGATGTACTGTTTAGCCTATAGTAGAAAATGGGACAGGATGATTCATGAACCTTGGTCTGATGGCATGTGTGTTTATGAGTATTTTCCCATTCTTCACAAAGATAATGTAATTCAAAAATACAAGAGAGTGCATGACACTTTTATGGATAAACTTTGTTTTGAGTTGACTGGGGATTCTCCCAGGAGAATGAGTTCTGAGACTCAGGAGTTTGTGACCAAATTTGGGAGTTTTTATACTCAGTTCCCTAGATTCACTTATGTTAGGGTCGGTGGTTTTGAAGATCCCCCTACAAGATTGCCTAGGTATGCTTTTGACTGCTTTATTTTTTTAGAGGTTTGTAGGTAGCTTGCCACTGTACTCAGACGATTTCTTCCTGAAGAGGAATTGGAGAAATTTTTCCCATTGCAGCTAGGTAAATTCTCATGTTTTTCTATTGAAGATGCCATAAGCATAGGGAGTGATCTGAGTCATTTTGATTTCAAATATTATATAGAGAGGATAGGTTTTGATAACAAGAACTTTTCCAGTGGGAGTCTAGGACTTAGGTCCCATATGTTCCCAGTTCCCCATCTAGAAGATTTCTGGGAGGACTGTCCTGATGAGTCCCAGGTTAAGGAGAGAGATCACAGTCAACTTTGCATATCTCAAATTATATCCATGAGGTTGCAATTCAATGTGGAAGTTGTGATAGATGATGGTTCAAACTTAGTTGAATCCAATTTCAAAAGACCCCTAGCAAATGAAGAATATGATATTGACTGGTCAATGGAAGAAGAAGATGATATTAAACGCAGGACATAGCATGTGCTTCAATTAACTGAGGAATGGCTACAAGAAAGAATAAAATAGTCTAGTCCTAAGTTAATTGAAGTTAAATCTTCACCTTTATATTCCTCTTCCCCTGTTTCTAATCCTCATAAACCAATTGATAATGCAGGTGCATCAGGTAAGCCGCGGACTAAGGATTCTAGGAAGAAATCTATTCCAGAACCTTCTCCTGTAGTTTCACCTCAGTGAATTACCAGATCAAAGACCCGGTCACAAAATAAAGAGAAGATGACTCAGGAAAAAAATAGAAACAATCAACTTGGAGGATGACAAATTTGGGAATATGAACTATCAAATTGGCGAAGATGAGAAAATAAGGAAGGACCTCTTTGATCTAGACGATGTGACTTTGGATATGATGGATACTCCTACAAAGAAAAGTGAACAACCAGCAGCAACAAGTGTCACACCAAGATGGCTAACTACTTCAGTGAACAAGAAATGAAGCCTAGTTCATGTATCTATCCCAGTTCAGGACATAGTCAACAAGTACATTCAAAAGACTCCCAAGGCTAAAAAAGTCAAGAGCACTGCACGAATGTTTTCTGGTGCAAAAAATGGGAAGTGGACTGCTGAAGTGGCCACCTACAGGCCAAAAGAGGAGAAGCAGGATGTTGTGGCAGAATATTTTGAAGTTACCAAGATTGAATTAGGAACCATGGATAGGGCAGGGAAGAATCACCTATTTAAGGAGACATCTCAGCAGATGTTAATGACATCTTGGCAAGACAGCAAGCAAAAGAAAGAAATGAAACAGACAATAGTGTCACTTTCCCAGTTCATAAACACTTTCTGCAACTTCAACACCATGCCATTGATTTAATCCCCATAGGTATTTGATCCAAATTCCATAGAAAGAAAAAATTTGCTAAAACAAGTTCAGTGTGGCCGAACTTTGGTCTCTTCGGTTGATGAGTGGATGTCTCAAGTACTTAGTAGTGGCCAATAGTACATTAAGACTCACATTTAGTCCTCCATGATAAATAAGCTATAATGGGAGAGTTACAGACTCAGCGACAAGTCTGGGATGGAGAGGAGGAAAAATGGGTCTCGGCGATGAGGAAATTCTTAGAAATAGAGAGGTACGGCTTCAGTAAATTCTGAACAGAAAAATCTCTGAAATACATTGAAGAATCAATTTTCTTCATACTTAGAAAGAAAATCAGCTGGTGTATCTCTCTCATAAGAAGTTCCATTACAAAAATTAAAGAATATGAGGCCGAGGCTAAACAGATTCAGAAAGCCACTCTGAACGAGTTGAAGGTCATCAACTTCACCTATACTTATCCATCAACCTATGATGAACAAGAATTGAAAGGGGCTCTGGAAGCCTTCGACTCAATGATGAAGATAATCAAAGAAAAGGCTAATCCTAAAGCCATAGACCTAACTCAGATGGCAAGGATTGAATCAATGTTATATTTGTGTGTGGATCAGTTGTGAGGGGTGGTGTAAAAAGTGAAGAAGTTGAAGTGGAGTAAGGAGGCCTCAATGGCCCGGATAGTGAATTCCAAGATCCTGCATCTACCATTTGCAAAGGAGTTGGTCCAAGTTTACAAAGAATGGAAACATACCCAATTGGTTGCCGAAGAAGAAGGAAGCCCAGTGGGAAGCGAGGATTGTGCAGTGGACAAAGAACCGGATTTAGACAATTATTTTTTATTTGAATTATCATGCAAACTCTTAAGGACATGTGTCCTTTTTCTTCTGGCTTCATTTTATAACTAATTGTCCAAGAGGTCAAGTTTTTTGGGAGACCTGTTGGTGCTTTAAAACTATACGTATTGCTGCTGAAAACTTTAGACAGGTTGGGAAAAAAGAAACTGATCGTAACTAGATAGTATTATTTTTGTTGTGATAGTTTTAATTTGAATATTAGAGGAACAGATGTGGGTGAATCTGATACTATTGAAAGAACAGACTTCATGTGATTGCCTGTGTAGTAATTTTGAAATACATTACAGTTAAGTTTATCAAATCTGTGTCGTTTGAAAGCAAAGAGCAAGTGTCCTGTGTTGGCATTTTGTTTACTCTGTGATGTATATGTCTGTGGATTCATATACCCTTGACTTTATATATATATATATA
>MU224469.1:3414620-3433725 GCA_018584345.1 Thuja plicata
ATATATATATATACATATATATACATATATATATATATATATATATATATATATATTATTCCCTTTTTGTTGATTAGTTATCTATTTTCATTGAATCTGCTGAAGGAGAAACTGTGCTTTTTCTTTCCTTTACATTTTGTTATCTTTCTTAAGTTATTTCTGCAATACTTCTCATCTATGAATGGTGAAGTAACCTTTTTAAACTTTCAGGTTAAAAGTTGAAATTAAAAATTAGATGTTATTGATAAAATATTTCTAGGGAGTTGTACCTAGGATCAAATTCAGAGGGAAGTGAGTTCAAATCACTTACCCAACTGTTAGTGTCATTTGTCTTTCAAAAGGGCTATAGAGTTTTCCTGTAAAAGATTTACTGAGAGACAAATTTAGTTGCTAACAATATGCCAAAACATTTGCATTTGTTTGTAGGTTCAAATCCTATTGTATTATCATTTACTATCCCATGATGATTAAACGGTTACTTTAACTGTTTCTTTTACACTTACCTCCACTTTGAAGGCTATTCAAGCCTCATCTCAAAGGTATCGATGCATTGTGCAAATTAGTAAAAAGGCCTAAAAGAAACTCGATCTAATGAAGAAGGTTGGAAGCTTTGGATGCTTATGTAGGCTGCAAAAAACACTCGTGTAATGACCATTTACTCAAAGTGGCATTCAAGTTATAACATATGGTAGTTACAATAATTTATTTACTAGTCTATTGGATTTGAGGTTCAATATGGCTTGAGTTATTATCATCCTCTTTGGAAAATGAATAAATTCACAAATACCAAGTTTTAATAATTGTTGGCATCTATTATCAGTTCTTTGGGATTTATCCTTAATTGCATCAGCATCTTACAGCTCTTTAGCAACTCGTTGAAACATCCACTAGATACATATTCCTTTAGGCCAAGTTTGGTGTAGGAATTAGAATTTGACTCAAAACCTAATTATCTCAAAATAAGGTTTTGAAATTCTGGTTTTGTGTATTCGAAAGATAGTTTGGACCATTTGGTTGACCCGGAAGATGACTAACAAAATCCATCTTCTGCATTTGGTTTCCAATTTCAAAATTAGAATTGGAACAGAGAAATTCCTATTTCTGTGTTTTATTCTACAATTTCAAATTCCTTCATGCATATCCTGCAGTCGAAGCATTTCACAAAGCCAAATTTCATGATAATCCTCTTTCTATTGTAATTGGACGGGTGCTCATTATCATCGCTAATAAAATAGTTATTGGAAGCATAAATGTTTTAGCTATTAATGCTTAACATCATTTCATATTTATGTGGTATCGTCGTATACGTAACTAATCCAAAAGAATATCTAAACCGGTTGGAATATAACAACAAAACAACAAAATTGCATGGAACACACAAAGGAGAAGAGTTGGTGTTGCGGCTATATAAGCAGTAATCTTTAATCTTTGTCTCACGGAATACATTAGCATTAGCATTAAATACAATGGTAGAGAAAAGATATGCAGTTTTTATTGATTTTGATTAGATGGCAAAGGGAATTCATGTATTTCTTCTCTTATTGTTGTTCACCATTGTGTTTTCTTTTGTGTATGGTAATGGTAATAATAATATGTGTTCTCCTTAAAATATGGTTTTATTTGTTGATGTAATACGTGCTAACTAATTTTTTAATATGATGATTAGAAGAGTGTGAAGGCTACTGTAGAAACATGAACGATGGATTTCATGAGGCATGTGTGATTTCAGAGTAGTGTCACCATGTCTACATGACTATTGATCATCAATCATTTGGAGAATGTGATTTTAAAGGCATTCAATTTGATATAAAAAACCATGAAGATTCACGGACCCAACGGCCAATTAAATGGGATTCATAAAAACCCAAATCCAAAAGGTGATTTCAAATTCCACCTATTTGGTGGGAAGATAGTGCTGTCGATTTTGGTGCCTAAACTGGATTTTGATCTCTGAAACCCAAATTGTAGTTTAGCATTCCAAACGGCAGATTTGGCAAAAAAGTGGAAGTTCCACTCTAAATTCTGCCCCAATTCCACTAACCAACTAGGGCCTTATGTTTATGTATATAGAGTGTGCATTGTATTGTTGTTTTTGGAGTTGTAATTGATAATCCTTAAAGAATCAGAAGTTTTCATTAGTATACAAGCAGACAGTTTTGGTCGGTCATGATCACCGAGTGACAGCACTCACCGAGCGACAATATTCACCGAGCGCAGTGGTCACTGACATGTTTTGAACACCGATCAGTATATCAACCGATCACCATTCTATAGAGACATCACTGAGCACCAATATACACATCACCAAGCACCAGTCTACATCGAGAGACAACATTTCACCCAAAAAAGTGGATCTTATCTACACGTCAGCTAAAGAACTTTAATCTTTAAAATAGCTTTTTGCTTATCTAGATAATCGTTTCTTGTGGATCAAGAAAAGTTTTAATGATGAATGTAATTAGTTAATTGATTATATTAATGCAAACTAGGAGATCAAGGTCAAGTTGTAAACCTTTGATCTTAGAGTTTTTTCAAGAAAAGCGTGAAACCTAATTAGGTCAAAATCTTGTATATATAGATGTAATAATCAATCAAGAATAAGAGGATTGTAGCTGCCAAAGACATATATGGATCAGACAGAGAGTTTCATGCACAAGGACATACAAAGGAGAATTCAATTTATCAAGAACTACATACAAGGCTACCGAGCGAAACAGAGGTATTATCCATCACAATAAGGTGATATACATTTTATGTACTTAATGGATTTGTAATAAAAAATGTAAGATTGCAGCAATCATGTCACATATTTTTTTACTCTCTAACAATTGTAGAAAACAGTAAAATCATTTCACAAGGTAGACTTAATAGTCTTTATGTAAATCTCTTAATCGAGTGCACACATACATTGTGTTGCTGAAATCTCTTAACCAAGTAGACTTAACAAGTCTGACATGTTACTCCTAATAGGTTAAGATCATCATAAGTGATCACAACTTGTAGCCCTAATAGGCACCTTCCATTCTGCAGCTAGTGAAGCTTTGTGGGTTTCATCCCCACCACAGTTTTTACCTTCTAACAAGGGTTTCTGCATTATCAAATACTTGTGTCATGTGTAAATGAGTTTCATGAATGTTTCAATGTTTGTTTACATGCATTTACATTTATGTTATGATATTGCATGCATGAAGTAGAAAAGCTACAATGGTCGTTTATGCAAGTAATGAGTACTAAGGTTAATTGGTAAAAGTTTTTAAGGGTACTGATTCACCCCTCCCCTCTCAGTACACACCATTCCATTATTCCAACAATTGGTATCAAAGCTAGTTCTCTTATTTTGGAAAAGTTTAATCACTTGAGAGAAAATATCTTACAATGGAAAGGTATAAGCTTGATAAAAATATTGAGAATCAGAAGTTGCAAATATAGATTTTCTTTGAGCAATACAAAGAAGCAAGAAACAAAATGAAAGAGTTATTGGTTGAAAGAAAAGCCATGGCATCTCGCTACAATGAAACTGATTATCATGAAGAAGATATACCTGACCTATTTGATTCATATGGATATGGATATGGATCTGGTAATACATCTGACACATCTTAAGGAACCATTACAGATCTAAATGAAATCAATCAACATCTAACTGAACAAGTGAAAGTACTACAGATCGGTCAAGAGACACAAATGGTAATAATGATTGATGTTATGCTTAATGAAAGACAAGCTAAACAAGAAAGAACTTTGGCTATTGATGATAGAAGAAAGATTACTGAAAAGTTGCAAGAGAAATAATCTAAGATATAGAGACTTACCAAACATCACCTTGAGATCACCAATCAAACAGTTCTTATGAGTCATGAGGCCAACTGAGTGAACATGGAACTTGCTAGAAAATTGGAAGATATTGGTGAACTAAAGGAAGAAAATGAGAAAATGAAACCTGAAGTGAAGATTCAACAACAGCATAATGATATGATCAAGAAAGCTGAAGATAGTACAAAAAGAATGGATGAATTTATGAATAGACAAAGAAGACTCAACTGATGACATAAGTTTTGCCATTAGTATGCAAAGAGAAAATAGTTTTTGAACTGTCAGTTACACTACACTGAAAGAGCAGATATAGAGGAACTCGACAAGAAAGTTACACTATAAATTGAAAGAGAAGAAATAGAAGAACCTGACAGAGTAAGGGAATATGACAAACAATTCAACAAAGGAACACCAAAAGAAAGTCAAACTGATTTCAGAGCAAACCGAGCATCAGACAATGAAATTCAGTTATATCCCGAGGAAAGTGGATCTGACTTCCACGTCAGATAAAACACTTATGCGTTATTTCTAGAGTTTTGATTTGTTTTAAAACCATTACTTAAGGGACAAGAAACATAATTGTAATTTTTTTAATCAGTCTAACTGATTAAAAACATGCAGACTAGGAGATCAAGGTCAAGTTGTAAACCTTTGATCATAGAGTTAAGGTTGTAATATGTGAAACTTTATTAGGTAAATATATTGTATAAATAGATGTTGTAATCATTCTTTTGAAAATGATGAGAGGATGGATTTATCCTATGAGCACATATATGGATCAGACTGAGAGTTTCAAGAAGTAGAACAACAAAAGATGAATTTGGTTATAAAGAACCAAGAGCAAAGGCTACCGAGAAACAGAGGTATTAATCAATCATATTAGGTGATACTTTGTAAATGTAATCTTGAATGGATCTGTAATCATAAATTGTAGATTGCATACACTCAGGTCAATGAGTATTTTTGTCTACATTCTAACAAGTGTAGCAAATAGAAGAAATCCTTTCAAGAAAGGTGGATTTAACAATCCTATTGTAAATCTCTTAACTAAGTGCACACTAAACAATGTTGCTAAAGCTCTTAACAGAGTAGACCTTAACCAGTCTCCACATAATACTCCTAACAGGGTAGATCATCATAAGTGATCAAATTGTAAGCCTTAACCAGCCCCTTTCAATCTGTAGATAGTGAATATTTTGTGGGTGTCATCCCCACCACAGTTTTTACCTTCCAACAGGGGTTTTCTGCCTTGCCATATCTTGTGTTATGTGTTATTACTTCATGAATGTTTCTATGAATGTCTACATACAATTAAGATTATGAATTGATATCTCATGCATAAAGAAAGAATAACATATATGATCAGTAAAGCAAAGATTTGATTACATAAGGTTAAAGGTTAATTAACTAAAAAATTTAGAGGTACTGATTCACCCCTCCCCTCTCAGTACACACTTCCCATTATTTCCAACAATTGGTATCAGAGATAGATCTCTTATTTGGAAATTTTAAAGACTTAAGAGAAAATATCATACAATGGAGAAGTACAGGCTTGACAAGAGTATTGAAAATCAGAAGCTATAAATTTAGATCTTCTATGAGAAGTATAAAGAATCTAGAATCAAGATGAGACAGCTGCTAGATGAAAGAAATATTATGGCATCTCACTGTAATGAAACATATTACCAAGAAGAAGAGATATCATATCTATTTGAGTCTTCAGGATCTACAACTAGAAAAGCATCAGACACATCAGAAGAAAGCATTACAAGCTTAAATGAAATCAATCAACATCTGGCTGGACAAGTGAAACCTCTGCAAATTGGTCAAGAGACACAGATGGTAAGAATGATTGATGTCATGAACAATGCTAGACAAGCTGAGCAAGAAATAACACTAGCTATTGATGACATAAGGAAGATTACTAAAAATCTACAAGAGAAAGAGATAGAAATACAAAGACTTACAGAACATCATCATGAGATTACAAATCAGATTATTCTTATGAGTCAAGAGGAAAATAGAATGAATGCATAACTCATTGAAAGAATAGAATCTGTCAGTGAGCTAAGGGAAGAAAATGAAAATATGAAACATGAACTTAGAATTCAGCAACAGCATAGTGAAATAATCAAGAGAGCTGAAGAAAGAAACAAAAGGATGGTGATTTTCTTGATGGACAAAGAAGAATCAACAACAATACCAAACTAGGGTATACCAAAAATGAAGAATCACCAAATCAAGTTGATCCAAAGAATGTCTATACAAATCCAAGACAAAGAAAGCTGACATGCAATCACTGTGGAAGGGCAGGCCACACATCAAATACTTGTAGGAGAAAAATGAAAGGTATTCCTAAAACCACACCTTTATTCATAAAAATTTGTTATAAATGTAACAAGAAAGGACATAAAGCATATGAATGTAAATCTGAGGTGAAACAACAAATGAAGGAAACCTACATGGACAAATATTGTCCTGCTTGCAAAATGCATGGGCACACATCTCTTGAATGCTGGAAGAAGAAAAGGCAAGCATGGAAGCTTAAAGAAAATGAAACTGTCTATCAACCAAAAAGAGTTGGTAACCAATATGTTTGGGATTACAACACATGGGAAAAATGTACATCATGTGGAAGATTTGGTCACATAGCTGCAAACTGTATGAGACAATGGACAAGAAAGTCTAGGAGTTGGACTAACCTCGGAATGACATGTCTACACTGTCATAAAGTTGTTCATCTGAGAAAAGAGTGCAGAGACCGAATGACAGAGACAAGCACCTTTGCCAATGGAAACACCATTGAAGACATTAGGAAGATGAGAAACAAAATGTGGAGGAAAGCTACAAGCACTAATGAAGTTGGACTGAGCAATGAAAATGGTGACACCTTATCCAATGGATCTGGTGACATCACCACCCCCACCTAAGTAGAACAAGTAAGTATGGAACTACATTATACCAAGTTATATTTTACATAAGTTTTATTATACATTGATGGAACACCAAACTAGCATAATTAAAGATGCACTATGGTATTACTTGTTACAATTCTATGAATTCAATTTCATCGGCTAATGCATACCAAAATGCAACAGTGCACATACAAAGCTAAAGTTGCCTACACTTACCAAGAATCGTCGGTTAACATATAAAAGCTAAAGTTGCTAGTGTAAACTGAGATCTATCGGTAATCATGAAATTTGACTTGTTGTCTTTTCCATACACCAAAATCCATCGGTGAATGTAATAAGTTGACAGTTGCCCCGAAGCATTATGCTCTCATCGAGAATGTTATTTATGTATCACCCGACGACTCTGTCTTTGAACATCGAGAAGTGGTTGCGCATTAATAACTCAACTTAGGGAAAAGTCTATAAATAGATGACAGAAGGGTTTCATTATTCACCAAGCGACCAGAGTGAAGAGACAAAGCAAAAATCGAGCACAAAGCAACCCGTTTGTAGAGTGCCTACAAATCGACTCCCTGCACTCCAAACAGATTCCTAATAGCTATAGAGGTTGAAGTAAGTAACAGAGATAACCGAGAACTCTACTTTCATTTACAAGAAAAAGCCCTAATTTTAGAATCGATGGCAACTACATCAAGAACCTCTAAACTCAAGAATGATAAGAAAAATAAGGTAAATCTTATCAAGAATTCCACCTGTAAAGAACCTTGTTACAAGATATGTCCCGAGGTTGCCTCGCAACCTGACACTGTTGGTACATTCTCAATTATACCAGCTAGGGTTTTGCTCGTTGAAGATGTGTAAGCATATATACACTGCATGATCACATAAATTGGAGATCTTGAAGTAGAGTGGGATTATAAGAAGATTTGCAATGATGATGGAACCATAAAAGATGAGCACAAGCATATTAAGGTAAAAGGGCTCACAAATGCCCTATTGTCCTAAAGGAGTTTAAAAATGAATGGATTCAGTTAGTACTAAGCAGGATACATGACCGACAGATATGGTTGGATGAGCCAAAACTGATAACCATCGATGTTATACATGTTGTTACCGATTATCCTATAACTAATAAAGTAAAGGCATTGAAGCACCCGCCTAAAGCTGACATTGAAAAGAAAACATGAGCTAAATGGTATGGAAGAGGATTAAAGGTATCCACCATCACCAATGATGAACTAAAATTTGGAGCATCTGTCTTAGGATACAAGTTATTTTAGGCTAGCAAGATGAACAACATTGCATCCGGAGTAGTGGATACAGCATACAAGATTATCAAGAAGGGACTGCACTTGGATCTATCAGAAATTCTGCTAACGCAATTAAATGAGAACATGAGGACAATAAGAAATGAAAAGTCTAATTCATGTAAGTTTGGATCTCTGATAATGTGCATATTTTTCTACTTCCAAGAAACCTTCCCATCTATCGATAATGTGCAATGGGACACTACCGACCAGTGACAATTCAAATAAGTAAATTCATCAACTCACTTGGAGACAAATTTGAATCAGTAATGGATGAGTATTTCTCTGGATTCAAAGAGAGAATGCAAAATGGGTTAAGAATTCCAGAATAACTGGTAGAGAAATATAAGACAAACATTTGTTTTATGAAGGACACTGACTACACCTACATCAAGCCAGTTGTATCAAGGACTGCATGGCTAGCACCACTTGATTATCAGATGAACATAGATCAAGCATCAAATGCTATTGAGGCATTGGTTAATGAACCATTAGACAAATCACAACCCAGTTTTGGAACTTATGAAGAAGCCAAAGAAAGGATTAAAACTGGCTTAGTAGTGGAAAATATTGATAGGAAGAAAGATAAGATGGTTAAGAACTTGAAGAAAAAGCTATCGGTGACTGAAGAGGAAACTGAACAGAAAGAATAAACCGAGGGTCATTCACCCATCGATGAAGCTGAGAAGGAGAGTGACTTAGAATCGACAGAGTCTGATTCACCACCACCAGCTAAGAAACCAAGGAATATTGTTGCCTCTAGGTGCAGGAGTCAGACAACAAAGGATGCAAGTCCTTCACCGACCAAGAAAGGTCAAGTAAGGACCTACAAAAGAAAGCCTCAAACAGGAAAGAAAGGCCCAACAAAAAGAAGAAAGTTCATCAGAACCAAGGAAGACATTGAGGACATAGAAAAGGATGAACAATCAGTACAAGCGGTCAAAGACATAATACCTTCTACAATTGATGAGGTATGTGATTCTATTATCAAATTGGGTACAGCAAATGATTGTAAGATTAAGAAATGGTTAACATTGGATCCCGAGGATCAAAATAAAATAGAAGAGGCAATTATCACAATGATGTGTGCATTCAAATATGTTCCAATACAACTAGCAGATAAGATGCCAAAAGAACTTCAAAATAGATTCTTTCTTTACATTCTGAGAAATAGATTAGGGAAAGAGCTCTAGTTTCTATCATGCCTCCAAAATCTAAAATGGAGGAGATATAAGAGATGATGAAGAAACACTCCAAATAGTTCTCACCAAAGTTAAGAACCTACCAAGTGCTTAAAGGACAACTACTTGAGCTAGACAGGAAGAGTGATGCTGAATGGAGAAAGATACTTGATATACCCAAAAAGGAAGCAAGCCCCGAAAAAGGATTATATCTCACAAATGAGCCACACAATGATGACTCTCCTACTAAACCTAGACCAAAGCATATCCTTATAAATGACACAGAAGATGTCACAACAATAGAATTGGGCAAAGAAGAATTGAACACTACAGGCAACAAGGATATGGATGTTACAGATGAGACATGGCCCGATAATACAATCATTGATATTACCGGAGCAGATCCTATAGATGAGATTCATAAAGATGAAGATGTCACTATTGTCAAGGACCAAACTGACGAACATGACACTACAATAGATTTTGCACAAGTACACATACCAGGACAGATGTCATTATTGATTCAGGCAATCAATATAATCTCATAGAAGGAGAAGACCCCCGAGCCCAATACAAGCATACTCGAGGATGTAGGAGAGGGAGAAAAGAAAGACACAACTGGTGACCAGAATGTCATCGGAGGGGATCAAAATTTAATAGGTGAAGATCTCACACAAAAATACTGGTTTAGGGTATACCTAGCATGGATAATCATCAAACTGGGATGATCAAAGGAATGTCTACACAAATCCAAGACCAAAGAATTGTTTATGTAATCACTGTGGAAAACCAAGCCACACATCAAATATTTGCAAGAGAAAAGCAAAATTTATTCCTAATACTACTTCTACATTCATAGGTAATTGTTATGACTATAACAAGCATGGATACAAAGCACATGAATGAAAATATAAGCTAAAAAAACCAAAGAAGAAGTCTTACATGGAAAAACATTGTCCTACTTGCAACATGCATGGCCACACATTTCATGAATGCAAGAAAAGGATAGAGAAAGTATGGAAATCTAAAGAACAAGAAAATGCATATCAACTGAGAAGAGTCGGTAATACATATGTTTGGGATTACAACACTTGGGTAAATTTTACATCATGTGGTAGATATGGACATATAGCTGCCAACTGTATGAGGAAATGGATAAGAAGATCTAGAAACTGGCCTAACCCTGGAATGGCGCACTTACCCTTTCATAAGGTCGGTCACTTAAGAAAGGACTGCAGAGACCGAGTGACGGAGTCAAGCACTTTAGCAAATGGAAATACTATTGAAGACATTAGGAGAATGATAAATCAAATGTGGAGGAGAGATTAAAACAATGATAATGGTTGACCAAGAACTACAGTTGGTGACACCTCATCTAATGGAACAGATGATTCCACCACCCCCACCTAGGCAATACAAGTAAGTATGGAACTACACTCTACAAAGTTGTATTTTACATCAGTTCCTATATTCATTGAGAATATGCCAAATTAGCATGAATGAAGATGCACTATGGTATTGCATGTTATGTGTTGTGAATCTAGTCTGGTCAATCAATATGAACCGAGCATAAACTGCACGTCAGTGTACATGTGAAAAACAACTAAGTTGACACTATATACTGAGCATCGTCAATAAAAATGTGGAAGACAACCAAGTTGACACTTTGTACCAAGTATTGTATACTCACTGAGCTAAAGACTTTGGTGTGTTAACCGAGCATCTATGTTTTGTCAACCGAGTGGTAAGTGAAGCATTTAATGCATCACTTAGGGTATATTTTTCTATAAAAAGGGTAACATGAACTCATTCATTCACCCAACATTAAAGAGAAAATTGTAGAGTGAAGAAAAGTGATTTAGAGTGACCACATTATAGAGCAATTCACAGCATGTTCAAAGCCACTCCAACAGATTTCAAGCATTCACTGCAAACATCCCATGAGTATCTAGACTTATCGAGCTAACAGGTTATTTGTGAAGAAGCCCTAATTTAATGATCAATGGAAACCACTTCACAAACCTCAAAGATCAAAATGGAAAAGGACAAGAAGATCGTTCTCATCAAGAACTTGACCCGCAAAGAACCTAATTACAAGTTTTTCCCTGAGGTTGCTACTCAACCCGATGACAAAGGATCATTTTCAAGTATCCCACCTAGGGTTTTACAGGTTGAAGACATTCGTGCATACATTCACTGCAAAGTTGCAGAGATTGGAGAACTTGAGCTTGAAGAAACTTATCATAAGCTATACAAGCACATTGAATTAAAAGGTTTAACCAATGCCCTACTATTCCCAAAAGAGTTCAAAATGGAATGGATCCGCATTGTTCTCAGTCGAGTACATGACTGAAAGATGTGGTTAGATGAACCCAAGCCAATCACAAAGGATGTGATTCATGCAGTAATTGGTTACCTGATAACCGAGAAGGTAAAAGCCCTAAGATACCCTGGATGCCCCGAGATTGAAAAGCTAACTGGAGCCAAATGGGATGGCAGAGGTCTAAAAGTAAATTCAATCATCAACCCTGAAATGAAATTTGGTGCATATGTGATTGGATACAAAATCTTTCAAGCAAGCAGAATGAACAGTGTTTCTTGTGGATTTGTCGACACTGCATACAAGATAGTGAAGAAAGGAGTGCAACTTGATCTAGTTGAGCTGCTACTGAAACAACTGGAAGAGAACATGAGAACAATTAGATCGTCCTGATATAATACATGTAAGTTTGGTTCACTAATTATGTGTACATTATTTTACATCCAGAACTTCTTTCCTTCCGTCGGTAATGTCACTTGGGACACCAACCAACCAATCATAGCATAGATTAGTGAATACATTAAATCACTAAGAGATAATTTCATTCCACTATTGGATGCATATTTTACCACATTCAAGAATAGGATGCAGAAGAGGATGAGAATCCCTGCCTAGTTGGTTGAACAATACAAGGATGAGATATGCTTTGTATTTGACACTGACACTACACTCATCAAACCTAATATCCCAAAAATAGCATGGTTACCACCATTGGACTATGAAATTGACATAGATCTGGCTACAAGAGCTATTGAAGCCCTACTGAATGAACTAGTTAACAAATCTTTAAGTAGATTTGGTACATATGAGGAAGTCAAGTCAAGGATTAAGATTGGTTTAGTAGTCAAGAAAATATGGAAGAAGAAAACACAAATGGTGAAAACACTTAAGAAGAAACTCTCAGTAACTGATGAAGAGTTGGAATAATCAGTGGATATCACCGAGGAACAGTCACCCATCAGTGAAGGTAAAGAAATAAGTGATTCAGAGTCTACCAAATTAGATGTAGATTCACCAAAGGCCAATAAAAAAAAATTTACTGAAGTAACAATTGCATCTAGGAAAAGAAGTAAAACAAGAAAGGTAGACTCACCACCATTGAAGAAAGGAATAGTAAAAACATATCAAAAAAGAAAAGCCTCAACTGAGAAACCAGTAGTGAGACAATGAAAGAGATATGTAAGAGGAAGAGAAGACAAGGATGATACTAAAGAAGCCAAAAGAGAGCAGAGAATCCAAGAAGAAAAGGCCAAAATACTAAAGACAATTAATGAAATTACAGATTCAATCATGAACATAGGCAGTATACAACATCATAAGATTAGACAATGTGGAAATATGTCTACCAAGGATTAGAACAAAATAGAAGAAGCAATCATTAAGATGATGGTAGCTTACAAATATGTACCTCTACAATTTGGCAATCATATTCCATAAGAGCTATAAGACAAGATATCAACTAGGTAGACATATGCATTGCACATGGAGAAACAGATGAGAGAGAGATATCCTTAGTTACTTTCATGTCCAACTCCATAGTAGAAGAAATTGACTCAACAATGAAGGAATTCGCAAAAAAAACAATTGCAAAAACTAGAGCATACAAAGTATTGCAGAATAAGCTAAAGGAAATTGACATAGAGAGTAATAATATTTGGACTCAAATCTTTAATCCACCCAAGTAGGCACTAGCTATAACCAAGATTTCTCACACCAAGGAGAAGGAGGACACACCGAGCCCCGAGCACATATTCATCAACAACACTGAAGATGTCAATCCCATTGACTTAACCACAGAAGCAAGTAAATTCATGGATGATATTCTTGATATATTGAAATCATTAGGGGATACATCAGATATAATTGTACAAGATATCACTCAAAGGGATCCTGATGATGATTCAAAGGCTGATGAAGATGTCAATATTGCAACTGAGGAAACAAATGGAAAGGACACTACTGATGTTGCATAGGCACTAATACCAGGTAATATGCCTTTATTGATGTAAGAAATAAATATTATGACTAAATCATAGTAGACACCACCTAAGAATGAAGCAGACATACCGATGGAAAAAGATGAGGAACAAGGGGAGAAGATAGATAAAAGTGGAGAGCACAAACTGAGTGATGCACCCACCAAGGATAGTGGAAAGGCAGAAAAGGTTGCAAGTCAAGAAAAGGTTGAAGTGGAGATGTCTACAATTGACCAATAGGTACTGACTGAGCAACCTAGCCAAGGAACCACACCTCCCAAGAAATCAATGACACAAATTGATCAACAAAAGGCTCTTTCTATAGTACCTCACTCCCCTGCATCAAGCAACATTCAGAAGAAAAACAAGAACAAGAAAAGTAAAGTCCATGTCACACTAGATGAGATCATAGACATACCCGACTGTGATCCAAGAACACTTGATCTTGAGTCACTGACAAGGTATGGGGAGCTATGCAAAAGAAAAGCACAACAGGACAAGTTCCAAGAAGAAAATAGAAATTCACAAGTCCTAGAAATAGCAAAGGAGATTCTATTGTCGGTAGTTCATGACGTCAAGATTGATCAAAATGCACCCATAATTGATCAAATTGTAGTTCTAACCGAGGAAATCACACAACATAATGTAGGCACCAAGAAGGTCATTGAGAAAAGAGTAGAAGAGAATTATCACTACAAACTCACAAAGTAAATTAGCCAAGAAGTGGCAGAAAATAAGGTGAAATTTTCTAAACTAGTAGCTACATTAGAACCAGTTATTTAAGAAGTAGTTACCTTAGTTCAAAATTTGTGCACTCTTGCACACTTCACTACCAAGCATAGTGAATGGATAGCTAAGTTAAATGGAGATCTAAAAGCTAGTGCACAAAGTCTTTCAAGTGATCCAAATGCATTCCAACTGCATTATGAAAATCTTCTTGAGTCTAAATGGTTAAGACTTGAAATAAAAAAAGGAAAAAGGAAAATTAGATATGATGTAACCGAGCTACAAGCCATGTTACTACCAAATCTCACATTGTTGATCACACACGACTACAGAAAAGACTCTAGTTGCCACCCCAGAGATGTCAATAGCAGAAATCATCTATGGCATGCACGCTCAAATCACTTTGGAGCAAATGACCCTAGATCACTTGAAGGAGAAATGGGAGAAGATGATGGTATACATTCAGCAATCTCATTCACACATACTTGACAAGTTGTAAATTTTACATCTTTTTCATTACTTTCAAAAAAGGGGGAAACATCTACATACATTGTATCTACATACCAAGGAATGCACATAGGGGGGCTCATTGTAAAAGTAAGACACTTGGTATATATACTGTACATATTAGTTTTTTATGCTAATGCCAAAGGGGGAGATTGATAATCCTTAAAGGATCAGAAGTTGTCATTAGTATACAAGTAGACAGTTTTGGTCAGTCATGATCACCGAGTGACAGCACTCACTGAGTGATAGCATTCACCGAGCGCAGTGGTCGCCAGCATGTTTTGAACACCGAGCAATATATCAACTGAGCACTAGTCTACAGAAACATCACCAAGCACCAGTATACAGAGACATCACCGAGCACCAGTCTACACCGAGAGACAACATTTCATCAAAAAAATTAGATCTTATCTACACATCAGCTAAAGCACTTTAATCTTTAAAATATCTTTTTTCTTAGCTGGATAACCATTTCTTGAGGATCAAGAAAAGCATTAATAATGAATGTAATTATTTAACTGATTGTATTCATGTAAACTAGGAGATCAAGGTGAAGTTGTAAACCTTTGATCTTAGATTTTTTTCAAGAAAAGCGTAAAACCTAATTAGGTCAAAATATTGTATATATAGATGTAATAATCAATCAATAATAAGAGGATTGTAGCTTTCAAGAACATCTATGGATCAGACAAAGAGTTTCATGCACAAGGATAGATAAAGGAGAATTTAGTTTATCAAGAACTAAATACAAGGCTACCAAGAAGAACATAGGTATTATCCATCACAATAAGGTGATATACATTTTATGTACTTAATGGATCTATAATCAGAAATTTAAGATTGTAGCAATCAGGTCACATATTTTGTTACTCTCTAACAATTGTAGAAAACAGTAAAATCCTTTCACAAGGTAGACTTAACAGTCTTTATGTAAATCTCTTAACCGTGTGCACACATACATTGTGTTGCTGAAATCTCTTAACTGAGTAGACTTAACAAGTCTGACATGTTACTCCTAATAGGTTAAGATCATTAGAAGTGATCACAACTTGTAGCCCTAACAGGCACCTTCCATTTTGCAGATAGGGAAGCTTTGTGGGTTTCATCCCCACCGTATTTTTTACCTTCTAACTTCTGTATTATTAAATACTTGTGTCATTTGTAAATGAGTTTTATAAATATTTCAATGTTTGTTTACATGCATTTACATTAATGCTATGATATTGCATACATGAAGTAGAAAAGGTACAATGGTTGGTTATGCAAGTAATGAGTACTAAGGTTAGTTGGTAAAAGTTTTTAAGGGTGCTGATTCACCCCTCCCCTCTCAGTACACACCATTCCATTATTCCAACAGTAATAACTACCCAACTGAAGCTTTTGGGCTCTTCAAAAAGTGGATAAACTCGCCAAAACTATGAGAAAATTTCTCCTTACCTCCTTACGTATATAGACCGCCCATCATGTTATTGTTTTTAGTAGTCAAAATAACTACTTTATTGAAATTTTTGGCTTCTTTTCAATGATTGGAAACTTTTCAATATGGTTTTGGATTTTGCCTTAATGTCTCTTAAAGCATTCCTTTAAATTGGTTGCATAGTTGAGGTGAAATGTCATCGGCCTATTTCCAAAGTAACTTCATTGTAAATTGAAAGACTTTAAGAAGCCTGTGGCATGGTTGATCGCCATATTAATCAATATCTCCATCAGTAGCTTAAGTTTCTTTGATAAGGCATAAAAATTGTTGATCAAAATGTCTCTATGGATCCAAATATTTCACTAGGATCATTATTGCGGTAATTTTGACTTGAGACATTTCTACACCAAAGATCGGACACATTTATTTTGTAAGGGTCCATGTCAGTTGTGATCTAATGGAAAGAGTTTAGTATAAATGTATAACTTCTCTTGATTTAATCACTTGTGGTAAACAATCAATATGAGACATGGAGTTGATGACATGTAACTGAGTGAATGTTTGATAATGTTAAGTTGAAGATAATGCAAGGCATTAAATCAGTTAATGGTATTTATTGTCATTGATGTCAACTTGATATCATCTATAAAGTCATGTACATAATGCCAAAGACTTCAGAGAACCAAAGGAATAAATTTTATTATTTCAACAATGTATAAAAGTAATGTATTCACTTAGTGACAAACAACACTGATGGAGTGCACACCATCGGTAAAGGCAAAGAAGAATAGTCACAGTGATACCCGACGATCAGAAGATAGTGTTTCCCGACAAAGAAAAGCCACAGTGATGCCCGATGAGCAAAGTCAAAAGGTTGCCCAATGAGTAAAATTCCAATGATGCCCAATGGATGTAGATCACAAAGCTAATTGGAGTCTCACTGATGGAACTATCAGTTGTCACTGACAACTAACTACAAAGGTGACCGACATAATAGAGAGTTTAGAAAATGACAAAATATCTAGTTGGCAAGAGCTAAAGATAGACTTAACTGGTTGTTTTCTTTTCTTTATTCAATCAGAGTTAAGTGATTGATTTAAAGATGATTTGTACAGTTCGCAAGAAGATAATTATGACACAAATCAAGAGTTATTCTTTAAATCTAATTGGCTGGATTGTTTTTCATGCCAAGAATCAAAAATCAAGAAACTGTGAATATCATGTCTATATAAGAGACAAGCTTAATTCATTTATGAATGGGATTAAGGGGAGTGAATAGAAAGAGGATGCTGAAGAGAAATTGATAAAGAACAACTTCATATAGTCCTGAGCAATCAAGCTGAAGGAGAGCTAAGGAATTCTACAGACACTGAGGAACAGTGAGCACAGCATCACAGAGTAGAAAATGTGGAGCACAAAGAATTGAATTGATACATTGATCAGAGAGGTAATGTACTTAAATATATTAGAAAAACTATAATTCAAAGTTGCAATATGAACAGGTCATAGTGTTTCAATTTAACCATTCAAGCATTAAGTCTCTTAACCAAGCAGGACTTAACAGTCTTCTATATATTGAGGTACATCTCAAGGAGTGCCAAAAATGTTGATTCATGAAAGTAGCATTGGATTTTCCCAATACCTATTGACAGTCTAAGAAGGAGGCTGATTGAAGGATGGTAGAAATAGATGCCCAATACTAAGTGACAACCTCTATGTATAAAATCCTCTAACAAGGTCGCACTTAAAAGTGTGTTTGTAACCTTTAACAGGGTTGGCTCCTAATAGGGCTCACTTCAAAAGAGTGAAAATTTGGGGTACCGGTCCCAGTAGTTTTTCCCCTAATAGGGTTTCCACGTTAAAAATTCATGTGTTATGTGTGTATGATTCATTTCTTTATTATTTTGTATCTAACATAGTTAACACTGGATTGATCGGTATACTCTGCTTATTTATTGTATTTTGGTAAATAGTTATACTACTTATTAGTAATCAAGAAAGAATAAGGACTGATAGAGAACACCGACAGATAGTTAATCATTATAAGTATTTCATGGCATGCATCTTGTAGGGACATAATAATCTAAGGTTTATTGATTGGTGGTTAAGTTTGAAGGACAAATTTTTGAGGCCACTGATTCACACCCCCCCCCCTCTCTCAGTTATTACTAACAATTGGTATCAGAGCTTGTGTGCCTGGAAAGGAAGGTTTCAAGACCTAAGTCAAAGATCACAAGATGAATAGATGAGATGTGCCCAAGTTGAACAAAGACAACTTTGCTTCATGGAAAAGAAGGATAAGACTCCACTTATCAAGTATTGGTAATGATGTTACTCAATTCCTAGATACTGAATATGTGTTTCCCACAGGAGTACTAACAGTAGATCAATTGAGAGAGAAGCATGAGCATAACTGAATGGTTATGGAACTTTCTTCCTCACTCTCTGATGTTGAATTTGAAGATGTCAAGGATTGCAAAACTGCAAAGAAAATGTGGGACAAACTGAAGCTTATACATGGAGGTGATACAAATGTTCTGAGAGCCAAGGCAGAAAGCCTTAGAGGAAAATTTGATGATCTTAGAATGAAAGAAGGAGAAAACATCACATAGTACAGCACAAGAATAAAAGAAGTAGTCAATGTTATACAAGGAGTTGGAGGTACACTTGAAGAGGAAATAGTGGTAAGTAAAATCTTAAGAACCTTACTGCCTGTATATGCTATTAGAGTTTATGCCATTCAAGAAATGAGAGCAGTAGCAAACAATACAGTTACTCTTGATAGTTTAATTGGTAGACTGATTTCATTTGAGATAAATAACTTTGATAATAGTGTCTTACCAAACTTAGAGTCTGCATTTAAGTATTCTATGAGAATAAGCAAATCAAGTCATAGACACACATCTAGAAGAGATAGTGAAAGTGAAAGTGAAGAAGAAGATC
>MU224469.1:3458707-3488941 GCA_018584345.1 Thuja plicata
GCCCGGCTGAGCGGAGGTCTCCTCCTCGCGGGTTAATAAAAAAAAACACAGGCGATTTTAAAACAAAGGGTTTCAATCCAAATAAAATAATAATAAACTTACATTTTAAAAAAATAGTGGCGCGCGATAATCTCGCCGCCACTGCAATAAAAATAATGTCGCCGCCCTTCTTGAATCAAACCCCTGCAAAAATAGGGTTTTTCCTTTATGTTTAAATATATATATATTTGTATATATGTATATACTAAATAAGTATATACATATATATAAATATATGTATATGGAGAAATCCTTGCTTCCATTACTCTTCTTCTAGACCTGCAACATAATGCAAAAATGAAGAAAAAAAAAAAAAAAACAAGAAGAGGGAGAAGTAAAAATAAAGAGAGACAATAAAAATAAAAATTATTAGTCTCATTTTGAAGCCCTAACCCTTATTTCGAATTAGGGTTAGGAATTTCAAATTTGGAGAGGAGAAAGGTGGGAGGGAAGAATCTTTGTCCCCTTTAGGCTAATAAAGTCCCTTTTATTATTTAGCCTCATATTGAAGGGATTATTTTTACATCCCTCTACCTAATATGTTATTAAGTAATTTAGTTAAATCACTCTTAGAATATGAAATTTTAATGGAGAAAAGGACTTAGTAAGTAGATTAAAATTTGGAAACTTTATTAACTAAGGAAAATGTTAAAAATTGAAATAGATTTTCTAAACATCAATGTTAACCTCTCGACGTGTAAATTCTGGAAAAAAATGTTGCAACATCTTGATTAAGTTAGAATAAACAATTAAGATAGAAGGATATATCTTCAAGTCTTAAATTCGACTTGACGTTAATAACACAATATTTAAATAAAAAAAATAAGAATACAATAAAGTAACATAAAATAAAATGTTAAATATCAAGGAGGAAGTTTTAATTGGGAATTATAGATAATTTAAAGGGAAAATCTAATTAAAATTTTTAGGTGAACATAGTGACTCTTAATGTTATTTTTATGTGGTCAATATATGTGGCCAGTATACTGACTACTATAAAAATAATATTAAAGAAGTACCATAACCTAAAGTGTTTTTATTAAATTAACACAGAATCCTTTAATTCTTTTAGGCAACCTGATTTTGTCAAATATCCCTAGGAGGCAGAGGTTAGGGAGCCTCTCTCTCTCTCCACATCATCAAACTCTATTTGAATACCTGGATGACATGTAGACACAGATAACCTTCAACTTATGAACCTTTAACTTTAAAAGCATTTAGGGTTAAGGGATGTTGACTCTTAGTCATGATTCCCCTTAGACCCTCTTGTTAGTAATATTAATATTTAATTTCTCCTTAACAAAAACAAAGTTGTTGCATTTTGGGCATGACATTCTTAGTCATGAAGATATCAAAAAAATTTAGAGTAAACACCAGAACTGGGAATACAACCAATAGTGGCTCGATCTGAGGATGGCTAAACATATTTTATGACAAAGAATTTTAGAATCTCTGGTTGCAGACCACATCAAAAAAAAATGAGAACCAATGTCGACTAACCTATTACAGAAGGGAAACTCACAGCTAAAGGAAATTATTTACAATATGGCACAAACTTACTTGTACATGAGATTTGATTCTTAACTGAAAAAGGGCTTGATAAATTGCCCATGAATGGGCAACTCAAAATCTTCTCCATTCATATTCTTCAACAGGTAGGAATCTTTTCAAAAGCTCTGTGAGACAACAAATGGTCCAAGCCATAAAGACTCAATTTTTTTGTGTTTTCCCTTATCTTCTGCTCTTGCATTCCACTGAAGAACTAGGTCACCTGGTTGGAATTTTCTTTTAGTAGCCCTTCTGTCAAATAGGTATTTCATCTTCTGTTGTAACTTAATGTTTTATTTCTGGCTATTTCTTCTTGTCTCGTCCAACTCTACCAACTGGATCATTCTATTTTGCATAGTTTCAGAAACATCTAACTATTCTTCTTGTATAAACTGATATACTGGTAACAAATTATTGATAGGCATTCTTGATTATAATCCATATACCAGCTCAAATGGAGACTTGCATGTTGCTCTCTTAACTATTATTCTATCAACCCAAAGTGCTAGCTTTAATTTAGTATTGCATGCTTTCTTATTCTTTTCAAGAGTTCTTTTCAATATTTTTAATATACTTTTATTACTAGACTCAGCTTGTCCATTTGCCTGTGGATGATATAGGGATGAATATGATATTATAATCCCATATTTCTCACAGAAATCTGTCATTTCTTCTTATCTAAAACTTATGACATTATCCATTACTAATTTAGAAGGTACACCAAATATAGTCATAATATTTTCCATTAAAAATTTAGTGACTACCCTGCTTGCTGCCTATTTTGTAGGAATGGCCTCAATCCATTTGGTAAAATAATCTGTGGCTACAAGTATCCAACTGTGTCCCCCACTAGATTTCTCTTGAAATTCACCAATGAAATCAATTCCCCACATAGTAAAAGGGGCTTCAATACTCACTGGGTTTAACAATAGAGCTCCTAAAAATTTAAGCTTATTTGAGAACCTTTGACAAGGCTCTCATTTTCTGACATATTCATAGGTATCTTTGAATAAACTGGGCCAATAGTACCCAACCCTTAAAATATTGTGGGCAATAGTCTTGGCAGAAAAATGACCTCCACATTCTCCTGCATGCATTTCACTTAAAACCTTTTCAGCTTGGTATTTATCCAAACATAATAGCAATACACCATTCTTATCCTTCTAATATAAGTCTCCTTGAATCAAAGTGTATCTTTGGGTTTGCAACCTCAGATTTATTTTCTGATTTTCCATCATATGATCAGGACATTTGGTATTTTTCAGGAAAAACCCAATATCAGTATAAAATAGTTGTCTTTCTATACTTGTAACAGTTTGATCATGTGTCTCTATATGATTTACTTGTACTAAATCCAAGTTTTCTTCTGTCATGAGTTTTTCCAAACCTTGGCCTCTTATTAACTTTGTAATATGGATTTCAAGATTGAATTCTTGTATTCTATTTATCCACTTACATCTCTTACCAGTAACTTCTGACTGTGTAATAATATCTTTCACTACTGAGTGAGGAACATATTCTTGTATCTGAGCACAGACCAAATATGGCCTAGTAGACTTTACATCTTTTACCAAAGCATAAGCATGCTTTTCCATCACCTCATAATTAAGTTTTGCAGCTTGTAGAGATTTCTTATAAAAATCTATTGGATGTTCAAATCCTTGTTCATCTTTTTGTAGTAAAACAGCAGCAATTGTATGATAAGATGCAAATGAAAATAGAGAAAAGGGCTTACTATAATCTAGAGATTTTAGAACTGGAGCCTCTTGTACTGCTTTCTTTATTTTCTCAAATGCATGTTGGGCTTCTTCATTCCAAATAAATTTTGTATCTTTCTTTAGCAACTTTATAATAGGTTTGACAATCTCTGCAAAGTTTGCTATAAACCTTCTGACAAAATTGATCTTTCCTAAGAAAGACTATACTCCTTTTAAGGTCTTTGGAGTAATAACTTTCTGAATTGCTTCCACTCTTTCAGGGTCAATTCTTACCCCCTCCTTAGACACTATGTGTCCAAGCAACTTTCCCTCTCATACTGCAAAATGACATTTTTTGGGATTCAGTGAAACACCATATTCTAAAGCTTTATTGAAAATTTTACCTAGGTGCTCACAATGATCCTCAGCTCTCTTATAATATGTAGTTAAATCATCTTGATAAATGACCATAAATAAATCAATGAATTCTTTAAAAGCAACATCCATGGCCCTTTGAAAAGTTTTTCCTGCATTTATCAGTCCAAATGGCATTCTGATATAAACATAGGTTCCCCATGGAGTGGTAAATGCAGTTTTGTACTATTCTAATTCTTTAACTAAGACCTGGTTATAACCTGAGAAACCATCCATCATAGACAGCAACTCGCAACCAGTCACCTTGTGTAACATTGCTTCCATATTAGGCAAGGAATAATTATCTTTTAATGAAGCAATATTTAAGTTCTTAAAATCCACACACAATCTTATGTCGCCATTATTTTTCCTTACTATCACCAAGTTTGAGACCCATGTTGAATGTCTAATTGGCTAGATTATCCCAGCATCTTTCAACTTCATCAACTCTTGCTGCATCTTAGGAGCCAACAATGGGTTAATATGCCTCTATTTTTGTCTAAATGGTTTTATCTCTGATTTCAGTGGGATTTCATGTTGGAAAAGGTCTTCCCTATAAGCCTTCAAGTCTTCATAAGACCATGCAAAAACATGCATATATTTTCTCAATAGTTTAATCAAATTTGTTCTTATGTGGGAATCTAGACCTTTTCCAATGTAGACAATTTGAGGACTAGTTTTTGATCCTAAATTTATTTCCTCCAAGTCCTCAATTTTAGCATTGCTTACTTTTGTTGAATCATTATGTTTATTACTAAACAATGCTTTAAGCTCAACCAGACCCATGGGAATCTGATTAGAATCTAATTGAACAACCTCACTTCCCAAAACATAATCTTTACCATCATGAGTTTCAAGTAATGTACTACAATCAATACTAGGGTTCTCATAATGGTCCAGACATTGAATGAACTTTATAATATCTTGGTCATCCTAAAAAAATTTCCAGTTGTATATGTTATATGGAACAACCGGCCTTGTCTTGACTTCCAATATTGATATCCCAAGTAAGGTATGATCATCAATTTTCAAAGCAACATTTGCTAAGAAATCTGCCATTATATTCTTTGACCTTTCTATCCAGCTTATATCAAAGGCATCAAACATTTCAATTTAATCCCAAATAGCATATTTATACATTTTTAATCTATCATTCTTTACTGCATATTTGGATCTGATCTGGGCTACCACTAATTCAGAATCACCAAAAACTTTTCAACATTTAATTCCATGTTTGATGGCAATCTCTAGCCCTAAAGACAAAGCTTCATACTCTGCAGTATTTTTTGTACATTGGAAGGCCAATAAAAAGGAATATTTAAAAGTCGTACTTGATGGAGATATCAATAACACACCAGCCCCTAAGCCCTCTTTTGAGCAAGCTCCATCAAAATACAACTTCCACAATCCACTACTTTGTACATTTAATTCTTTGACCAAAGGATCCATACTTTCACTTTGATGATAATGGTCATTCTTCTACACTCTGAAATTCTCCATATCCACATCAATGCAACAATTAATGTTAGTTTCTTCAAACCATTCTATCATGTGAGGAGTTCTACCCTCGCTTGACACACTAACATTATTTCCAGTAATGTTAAAAGTAGCATATGATAAATCACTTTGTATACTACCTCCCATCGAGGCACTCCACTTTCTTGACAGCAGCATCCCATAGTGTGGTGGTATATCAACAACCAAAACATTCATAGTCAACACCACATCAGAACATATTACTAATTTATAAGGCATTGCCTCAATGGTTCCAATCATAGGAACCTCTCTAGAATCCATTGCTTGGCATCTCCCATGAGGAGTATCAACCTATAGTCCCATTGACCTCATTATTTCCACTGGCATAACATTGTTTGATCCTCCTGAATCAATCATATAATTTTTTAGCATCCTTCCATTAATCACCAATGAAAGAAAAAATGGGTCAACAACCTTAGGGGAAGAATTTGTGTTCAAGAAAATTTGAGGAATCTCAGAAGTCAATATTTCAACTTCTTTCCCTTTATTAATTGGTTTCTTATCAACATTCTCTATTTTTTGGACTTTCATTATGGGCACACTGTTTAATAATGACAACACCTTTTCCTTGTGTTCTTTGATTCTCATCATTTCTAAAAATGGTACTTTCACAGTCATTTGAGATAAACAGTGTCCCATGTCAAGTGGAGTATATTTTACATCTGATGACTTAGATTTTTCAATAGTAACAATATTTTCCTCATTGTGTATGTTCAGAGTTGGTTCCTCTTTCTAAAATTTTTTGTTTTCTATCTTAGGAGGACACACTTCCTTTACTTTTTCTTTTACTTCTTGTACAACTGCAGGCTCTACAACTTTTGTTACAACTTTGACCTTAGGCTTATATGCATTTTCCCCAGGTCCTTCCTTCTTTTGTGCATTTTTAGTGTATATTTTGTTTTCTTTTATAAACACACCTGATGGTTGACTACCAGAACCTCCTACTACTCTGTTTCTTAAATGGTAATTTCTTCTAGCCTTATTTATCAAATCTGCAGTAATCTGTGCTTTCTCTTCATCTGAAGCTTTCCTGACTAAAGGCATATCGTGACTGTTTTGTGCATAACACCTTATATGGTCATCAGCATCCTCTACATCACTATCTGATAAAAAATTTTAATGACTGACCTCTATATTTCTTTGTGAACTATATAAATCATGATTTTCATTTTCAATATATGAATCTATATCATGACATGAATATGCATTTGTCATATTATGGTCACATTTCTCACCCTCATCATTTCCCTATCCTTCATTTACTTTCAAATCCAAGGAAACAATACAAAAATTAGGATTATGTGGGGCTTCACAAGCCTCACACCAGATATCATCATTGCAGAAATGTACAGCATTTTTATGTAGAGGGTCTGGAGTTCTGTTATCAGTTTTCTCCTTTCTAGGTAGAACAATAGGCTTCCCATCCTTAAACTGAGTTCCATAAGGATGATTTTGCATTCTATTTTGAGGATGATATGTATTATTGTGAGAAGGCCTATTGTTCTAAGGAGCCCTATATTCTTTATACTGGTTCTTTTTGGTTGCTCCTACTAAACCTTGAGTCATCTCTCCTATTTAATTTACCAGACAATCTTAGGTTCATTTCAATATTCACTGCTATCTTATAAGCATCAGTAAGAGTTCTAGGGTTTTTATCCCTAAGAGAATATCCCATTTTAGAATCAAAGGCATTTAAATAAGTTGCTAAACATACCTCTTCATCCAGCCTTATCTTCTGAAATAGCTTGTACATGGCTCTTTGAAATCTGGTATTAAACTTAGTGACCTCTTCATTGTAATTCTTTTTGATGTTATTGAATTCATTCAACAAAAAGCCTTTATTTGTTTTATCACCATACTGATCTTTAAATAATTCAATTAACTCATCCATGGAAGCAACAGAACCATTAGTAAGGATTCTAAACCATTCTCTAGCATCTTCTACTAGAGACTGAACAAAAATCTTCATTAATACATCCTCATGAGTGATATTTAAATCATCAACAAAATCAATGAACTTTCTTAAATGTGTTTCACAAGAAAAAACATTGTTACCTGTGAACTTTGGGCACTTTTCTCCTATATCACCCACATCTTTAGGGAATGCATTAGGATATCCAGGGATACCAATGAAGTTAAACTATTTATACCTTTCAGTATGCAATGGTTTTCTTTGAAAACTATCATTCTCTTTAAAAGTAGTAGCTTTTGCTTTGAAAGCTGTAGTATTCTCTACTCCCAAATATTTGGAAGACTGTAGAAAATCTATTTTCTTCTTCATTTCAATTGTTGCGGATTTCATTTGTGCCTTTTCTAACATATTTTCCATGGTCTCCTTTTCAATTCTTAATTTCTCCAAATCAATATCCAATTTGGACATTTGCTCTGTTAAAGGCTTCTGAAACCTAGGTTCTTCATTTTTGTATTCAGTCATTTTTTGCTTACCTTTGTCCTTATGTGAACTAGAAGCTTTATAAGTAAGTGGTATTTATTGTTCCTTTTGAAACCTCTCTGTACCTTTTATATTTTGATGTCTTAAGGATCTTCTTTTACTCTTATCAACATCCTTATGCTCATGTTTTTTCTTTCTCAGTTCTCTCTCCCTTTTCATTTGTTGAATAAGGGCAAGCTATTTCATGATATGTCTTTCCTCATTTGCAAGCTCATCAAAGGGAGCTTCTTTAGAATCTGAACTAGATGTATTTGTTTCCTCTCTTTCATTAGAAGCAGAAGTAACTGTAGGTGTTTCTAATACTCTCTCCGCAGCTTCTTCATATTCTGAAGTATTTCCATCATGAGAAGGCTGATTGTTGCTCACCTCTCTCCTAGTACTACTTTCTTTACCTTTTGGAGGATCAATGCTAACTTGGTTTGTTTTCCTCCTCCAGGACATCTTCATCCTCGAGGATAATGGGATTCCACTATCTAAGGCCTTCTCAGGATTATTTTTCATTCTTGACCTAGTATTCATTCTAAAAGATATTTACTAAATTTGTACTGATCTTAGAGATTTTCTATAGAGTCACCACCCAACAATAGTTAGGAATGAATGAATACTATCAAAAGAAAATTTTGACAACTATAACTTGTATAATCCTTAATCACTTGACTGCCCAGTAGAGTCGCCAATTTGTTAGGGTTTTTTCTTCCAGGACCTCTAAAATGCTTGAATACTTGAATAACTCTATGACTCTCAATGCCTTTGAAACTCTAACTCAAGCAAGAGAAAACACTAATTGATGAAGTATTTTGATAACACTGGGGATACCTATTATCACCTCCTTTTTTGAGATCCACTGACTCAGGCAGGTTTTACCTATAATTGATTACTGACTTGACAATATCTTTAGAGTGGATTTTACTTATGTGCTGAATGTTTTGTTCCTATATGGATACATAAACGACAATGCAAATAACTATGATTACTCTAAGGAAGAGCTTAACAATCCAAATCATTATCTTGACGATGACAAACAGCAACATAATAAGGAATTTCATCTTTCTTTCCTTTTACAATTCTTATGAATTTAGGAGGAATAACCTATTTGATTTTCTCTTTAAGAAATAAACAAACTCCAATTGTAAACTCTATGAATATAATTGATTTTAAATATATGCTCTAAAGGTAATTGATTTTGAATAGTTTTAAATGTTTTGGATGATGATGGATCACCAAACAAGTTCTAGACTAGTGCTTATCCTTGGGCTATAGAGTCAAAAGGTATAGATCCACAGAGATAAACAAATAAGAATAATGTAGGATGCCTTACAACCTACATACAACTCAAGTAAAGTGCCTTACAAATTACCCTGTCACTCCCATAATGTTATATCAAATCCTTAATTACTGTTGTACACTCTGAAACTACTTACAAAGTTTAATTCTCCCCTTAGAAGAAACTTGCAAATAATTAGATAGCTACCTTATAGCCAATAAGTTTAACATGCCTTACAAATTAAACATAAAAGAGTACATACAATAAGTAAAGAGACAATAATAATATAGAATAAAGTTGTACTGTATTTTATTCATAAATTTCTGCTTCAATAGATATCAAGGCTTAAAAGCTCAAAAAACACAAACTGAAATCTAGAAGTCTAGCTTGCCAATATATTTAATCTCTCTCCAAAATTATTACATTTGATCTATATATAGGTATTAAATCATCTTGGAATTCTTAAGGAAAGGATGCAGCAAGCTTCGGATGGTTTAAGAAACCTAACCCTAAAAAGCATAGGAAAGACAAAATACAAGAACATTCAAGCGGTGGGAAGACAAGAATAAAGGATGAAATCTGATCTTCTTTTGTCTTCACATGAATTTTGGCACCTTTGTCTGATTGTGTTCAGGATAGTATCTAATATTTGTATTGAGACCAAGTGATCACCATTTCAGGCTAACCTACACTTGTCCTTTGTAGTTACTAACCTCCATGTGCTTAATGATTAGGTGCCAAGTGTTCCTTTCTATTCTTCATCTAGGACATCTTCTTCTATTTCAGCAAGCTTCTTTTTCTTTAGTTTTGTCTTCAAATCCCCTGCTTTCACATCCTCCTCGGTAGGTCAATCGAAGCTATGAATACTCTACAATTGTGCTTTGTACCTTTCCCATCTGACATCAGTTATGCCTTTGACATCCACTAAGAATTTATTGATGTCAGTCTTTGCTTTAAAAGCCTCATCCAAAATCTAATTGAAACCTTCCATATCAAGATTAGAATCTATAATAAATGCCTCTTTACTAGGCATTCTATTATCAAATTCACCTTTCCAGGCCTCCAAGGCCTTAATCTGATCATCTTCTCCCTTAAGTGGAGGAATAAATCTATTGAAACTCGGTCCAAACAATCTCATCTTTGCCTCTATTTGATTTAATTTACCTTTAAAGAAAGGTAAAGTCACATTTAATTTCTTGATCTCATCCTCCACCTCTGTCACAATCTCCAGTAGATCTGGCCTATGTGGCTATAAAGAAGCCAACCTCTCAAATAGATGTATCCTGGAAGACCATGTTACAAAGTAAGGGCTTAAAGCAGAGATATACCCTGTCACTTCAACATGCAAAATGGGTAACTTTTAATAAGCATTTAGGATTATATCTATTTTATCTTTTAGGATATCAATCCTATGCTAAAGTATATTTATCAATGCATTTATAGCAATCCCATTATCACTTTTAGCCATATCCTCTATTTATCTTCTTCCTCTGTTTCAACCTTTTTTTCTATTTGTGGAGGCTGCTCTAAGGGTACATATACAACTTCTGGTTTTTCTAGCAATTGCTTGGTCAGTTCAGCAATTACCCTATCTTTTTCATGAATTTTTATGTGGCATAATTATCTATCCTTAGCTAGGGCACTAGCCTCCTCTATCAGGATACCACATTTCTCATACAATTGCTTTGTCTTATCTTCATTCAAATGTGCCCAGTGTGTCATTAATTGGGAAATCTCCAGATCACCTTTATTTTGAACTGTCCATACCATTTGGTTTCCTACCATGCTCTCTTGAATATTCAACAATTGAGGCTTCTTTTCTTTAGGACATAAACTCCACATGGAAAATGCTTGGCAATTTGGACTATATCTAAATCCCTTGATCATATCACCAATTTGGATCTCAGTGGTCATTTTTAAATCTGACTTCTTTCTTATTTGATTTAATATAAATGCTGAGGCTAAATCCCAGCCTTCAGTAAGCAACATGCCACTTTCCAACACTAATTTTCTAGCTTTTTCAGGAGTAATGTCCTCAGTTTTAGGATCATATGTTTGTAGAGCTAAGAGAGCCTCATTCGTCACTGCTTCTTCTCCATCTATTCTTAATTACTCTCTGATTTTTTCCTGCTTTCACCATCTAAGGAAATCTTTGAATTCATCATTTTTTATGAAATTATCATCTGTCAAGAACTGCTACTGATGGATCAATCTCTCATCTATACATGTTCTAAGGGGAAACTCTATGTCTTCTTCTACCTCTTGTTGTAGATTCTTTCCTTTCCTGATTTCCTTTCTCAAATTATGATCATATACTATGTTACCAGGAACAAGAGCATTTACTCTATCCTTTTTTCTCTCCTTTCTCATGTAAGTCTTATCATGAGATGTCTGACCAAGATCAACTTTTTGCCTCTTGGTAGCAGGCTCATTTATATCATCAGACTGAGAAACTTCAGTCAAGTCTATAATATGTCCCTCTTCTCCTTGTGCCTGAATTGCTTCTACAACATTTTGTTGTGGTTGATACATACGAGGTAGACTAACATATTCTTCTTCACTCGCATCTTCATATTCAGACTCTGAATATTCAGGTTCTTGTCCTCCCTTTTTTACTTCTAGGCATCTTTCCAACTGTTCACAGAGTGTGTAAAAGTTGTCCAGCATAGCTTTGATTTTATCAAAATATGGTAAATCAGAGTAAAATCCTCCAAATGCTACTCCTTTTCCTTTTATCTATTTTTCTAAATTCAACAGCTCTTGGATTTTTTCTCTTCTATCCCTCACTTCAACTTCATCAATTATATTCCTAGTTGCATCCTCCTCCACACAATCACCATGCACATATGTATTTGGTATGGTAGGAGTTTCTTAGCTCCTTTAATGAATCCCTCTGGATCGATATATCTATACAGTGTTTCTCCCATCTTACAACTTTCCAACCATTTACTTACTAAATCAATAGCACCTTTGCCAATTATAAATTGAAAGATCTTAACTGCCTAGGGGTTAATGTCCCCTTCCTATGTGGTGCAAAGTGTTCATTATCAGTTAACAAAAGCTGCCAAATAAATTCAATTGCTACAACTCTTGATGGTACATGATATGGTAGGACATGGGGAGGATGTGAGCATCCATACACTCTAACCATAGTGAAATTCTCCTCTAAATAAAAGTCTCCCCAATTGTGGTCACCTTCCCACTTGTCAACATACTCACATGGTCCCAGCAGTTGTAACACCTTCACTGGAAGTCTAGTTTTGTTGACACCCAAGCTCTGCATCAAAGGGTAAACAATCTAGTTCTCAAATCCACAGAAATCATAGTCCTTGGCAGTGAAGTTCCATATCTTAATCCAAAATTGGACAGGATTAGGCCGGTCATAATAAATTATTTGGGGGTTTAAATTGTTTACATCCATGATGCCATAATTAAAATGGAATAAAAGATGCATTAGAATAGAATAGTGTAAGAATTTGGGATCTTTATCCTTCTTCTGTATGGCCACAAACCCTTCATGCATCATGTCAATGATATATTGTATGTAGTAATAGCTGGTGCTGGAATGCACATCTTGTAGATCTAAAACCATCATCAAAATCCCAGCATTTATCTTCTCAGCTCCTCCATCCCTACCCAGCACCTTACACAAAGCATATGCAATGTATTTGATATAAAAATGTAAATCCTTGAAAAAATAAGGTGCAGTTCCTGGTAAAGGGACAATATGGTTTCTGACCTCTTTAAGGATATGTTTCAGTAATTGATTCCTAGCAATCCCAGGCTGTAACCTGTATCTTTCCTCTTGCTTTGTGAGGTTAATATGACTACACATGGTACTATACAAGCCAAAGGCTTGCATAAAATAATTCCTATTCAAAATTAATAATGCAGTACCATCACTCTTTTTAATTGTCTTTGACAAGGGGTCATAGTGGTTTGCTAGACCTAGAAACAAGTCTACATCTACGAAAACATCATGAATTATTAACCTAACCAAACCACTAGTCCAAGCATTTGATATTGGTATGGCCTTATCAACATTCTTATAAAATTAATTGTAAAGAGAAAAACCTGTAGACCCTGGTGTCTGGGCATCTCTGATATTGCAGTACTCATATGTCAATATGTTGGCATTTACCCTCTTATTTTGTGTAGATCCAGGTAATAGTTTCAAAAACTCATCAGAGAAGTTCCTCTTTCCCTTAGTATCTTCATCCACATCATCGCTCTTCCCACTGGTAGATGCCACACTAACTACTTTACTCATCCTATTTTTCTCTCCACTTCCTCTTTACCGATATTGAAACAAATCTTCTCCCAGATACCTTACCCTTCTCTCTGCACTGAAAAATAACTCAAGAACTCTAAAAACTGAATAACCACCTTGAAATTGATAAAGATTTTACTGAATTAATAATTCTTTCTTCTAAGACACAGAAAACCTAGCAAACTTCCCGCTCTAAAATTTTGGATGCATGATAAATGAAAATAAAACTAAGATCATGCATTTATGGTAATTTCACAAAGTACTTAGCTCATAATTGGGGAATCAATCACTTTTGCCTTCAAGTTTACATATTGTGGTATTAATTGAATTCCTAGCTGTAGCCTATGAATGTGACAGGAAATCAAATTCAAATGAGTACATTTTTAGAAAAAACCCTTATAAAACTCAAACAAAATCACATTTTGGTATGATTGGCTCTTTATCAGACATCTCAGCTACCTTTTTCACATAGTCATTAATCTTCTACATTTCTATTGGATGATGAATCTCCATATTGTCATGTCAGCAACTGCCATTTACTTTTTTCCTCATCATAACTATCACTCTTCATATCTGGTGACCTAGCGACTACGCATTGTCTCCTTGTCGCTGATCAAATCTTTTAACTCTAATTTCTTCTAGAGATTTGGCGACTGCATGATTTTTCTTTACCTTGGCTTAACTGTAGTTTACTCTTGGCGATCACGCGACTAAAATAATCCAAGTCGCTATAAGAATAGCCTAACTCTGAGTTTGTTTGGAGACCCCTCGACTATAGTTACTTTTCATTTATTAAACTCTAATCGCTAAGTCTCTGAATGCTTCTTTTCTTTTACAAGACCTCGCGACAACCCTTAGTCGCTTAATCACTGAATAAAACTACTCTTTAATATTTCCTTTGGAGACTTAGCGACAAAGCCTATGAAATTTTATTTATCATTTTAAAATCAATCTGGAGACTACACAACTCAAGCTCAGTCTCATTATCGCAAGATTATTTTTACTTTGTGCAAATTTTATAGAGACTCAGTGACTACCATTGATCTTATCTTATTCTACATCTTACGGCTCCGTTAAATCACTGAATACATTCTTGAAACCCTAAAACATCTAGAGACTATGCGACCATAGTAAAATACATACCTTTACATCTTTTAGTTTCTTAATCACCAAATGATACTTTTCCATTTGGAGACCATGCGACTAATGCTTTTTTTGCTTTATTCATTTTGGACACGTGTCTCATCTTTACTTTTTTGTCTCCAAATCGCTGAAAGGATGCTGACTTATCAATTTTGACTAGCGACTACCCGACCACCATATATTTCTTTTTAATCTGTAGTTTGTTGCCAAGTATCTAAACCTTTTACTTAACTGACCTTTTATCTGGAGACATGGTGACTGAAGCTTTTTAACTCATCATCAACTATGTTCTGATTTGGAGACTCTGCAACTGAAGGAATCACTAAGTCTCGTAATAATCTACTGAATGCATAATATATTGCACGACACCGTGACTTAACATTTTATCTCCATGTTGCCAGATCATATTTTCTCCATTGGGAGACTTCACAACAAACGCTTATCGCTATGTCTCATGACTTATAAGGTATATTCTTTTATTTTTAGATACATCCCGACTAAAGTGAATCGCTAAGTCTCCTTATAAAATGGAATATTCATTTAACATTAGGAGACTGGGCGACTAATCTTAAAAAGCACATGACTTATTTCATGACTTAGGCTTCCAAAAGGTAACTAGAAAATACAAACCTGATTAACATATCTAGGGTTTTTTGACACTTTTGCATAAAACGAAACCTAAGATAGGGTTTTTTACCATCTCTCTGGATTTTGACCTAAAAACATGGAACTTTCTCAGGGACCTTGTAACCTTGGACACATTTTTATAATTTTTGCATTTCTCAGTCATGAAGATATCAAAAAAATTTAGGGTAAACACCAGAACTGAGAATACAACCAATAGATGAAACCCACAAAGCTTCACTATCTGCAGAATGGAAGGTGTCGGTTAAGGCTTACAATTTGATCACTTATGATGATCTACCCTATTAGGAGTATTATGTGGAGACTGGTTAAGGTCTACTCTGTTAAGATCTTTAGAAAAACTATTTAGTGTGCACTCGGTTAAGAGATTTACATAGGATTGTTAAATCCACCTTTATTGAAAATATTTCTTCTATTTGCTACACTTGTTAGAGTGTAGACAAAAATATGCGGTGACCTGAGTGTATGCAATCTACCAATTCTGATTAAAGATTCATTAAAGATTACAAGTATAATGTATCACCTAATGTGATTGATTAATACCTATGTTGCTTGGTAGCCTTGAATCTGGTTCTTGATAACCTAATTCATCTTTTGTTATTCTTGCTTGAAAATCTTAGTTTGATCCATAGATGTCCTCCTTGGCTTCTATCACCCTCACATTTGTCTTGAAATGAATGATTACAAATCTATTTATACAATAGATTGACCTATTTTAGTATCACGTATTACAAAGATAAATCTATGATCAAAGGTTTACAACTTGACCTTGATATCCTAGTTTTCATATTTTCAATCAGTTAGACTGATTAAAACAATTATAATTACAATGCTTGTTCCACAAGAAATGGTTTTAAATTAAATCAAAATGCTAAATATAAAACATAACTGTTTTATATGACGTGGAAGCTAGATCCACATTTCTCAGGATTTAACTGACTTTCTGTGTTTGATTCTCAGGTTGCACTGTTGTCAGTATGTTTTTCTTTCGGTGTTGCTTCTGTGAACTATCTATTAGTTTCCCTTACTCTGTCGGGTTCCTATGTTTCTGCTCTATCAGGTTACTCTTGTGATCTTTCTTGTCGGGTTACACTTGAACTTAGCACTTTTGGTGACCTTTGTTATATGTACTTTTGGTTTGCACTAAAATTTTGTCTTTCGGTGATGGTTCAAAAATTGTTTTCTCTTTGCATATACTAATGGCAAAATATAATGTCTTCAATCTCCCCATTTGACATTAGTATCAAAAACTGATATGTGCCAAATACTAAACTGTGTAGTATGTACACCATGTGTTTACTTTGTCATTTATGACTCCCCCTATGTATATGTTGATATAGTATATGTATATACATGTATAATTTCCTTTATACTATACTCCCTTTTCACCTTATCTTTTGTATCATATCATTCTTCCCCTTTTTACTACTATACATATCATTTCCCCAAATGTCCATATCATTTTCCCCCTTTTTTTATGGTAAGGGAAAAGGTGTATACTTACAACTTATCAAAAATATGGGAATAGGAATTCTTCATGTCTTCCATCAATTTCTCCCAATTATCCTTTAGGTGTTCAAGATTCATTTTCTCCAGTGTGATTCGGGCATGTATATCATAGATGTTGTTTGCTAAAGACATCTCTAGGGTGGCAATTAACTGTCTTGCCAAAGTCATGTGCTTTTATAGAAGTGTAAAATGTGGTAGAATTAGAGCATGTAGCTCGATAACATCATCTCTAAACTTGGTTTCTACCTCTAGAATTTCCTGTCTCAACCTTCTAGATTTCATAATATTTTTGAAATGCATCTTGATTGCATTGTCATTTATGATTAGACCTTGCGCACTTGTATTTAAATCAGAATCTATTTGTGCAATTTTATCACTATTTTCCTTAGTGATTTTCTCTAAAGTGCATAGTTGTTGTATTAAGGAAATAGCTATAGAAATTATTGGATCTAATTCATCTGCAAGTTCTGGGAGTTTTACCTTATTGACTGCCACTTCTTGGCTGGTCTTTTCTATTAATTTGTACTGATATTTCTGTTATGCTCGTTCTTCAATTGATTTTTCTGCATCCATATTCTTAGATGTGATGGCCTCGGTTAGAATGGAAAGTTGATCAAGTATAGGGGCATTTTGATCAACATTTATGTCTGGGACAATTTGTGTCAATATATCCCTTGTAGTTTCTAGCACTAGGGATTCTTTGTGTTCTTTCCTTCTTTTCTTGCATAGCTTTCCTCTGACATATTTCTCCATACTTTTTCAGAGATTCAAAATCCAATGTAGAAGGGTCACATTTCGGTATTTCAATGATATCATCAAGTGTTACCTTTAACTTGGACTTCTTTGTCTTCTTCTTCATCTGGGATGTTGAGTGGGAAGCACTTGAATGTACTATCAAAGCAAGATCCTTTTCTTTTTTAGATGTGCTAGATGAAGGATTTTGTGGTGTTGTGTCTTTTTCCTTTTGCTCAGTATCTGCCTTTAGGTTGGTAGTGGACCTCTCCACATCAACCTTTGGTGTATTTTCAGCATCTCCTTCTGTATTCTTAGGAGTGTCATCTTCTTTCTTCTCTTCCTCACCCTTTTCTTTATGTCCTTCATCTGTTTGTTTTTTTTCTCCACCTATGACACTTTGGTCATCTGTTGTATCTTTTTACTCATCATTACCCTTATCATCGGGTATGCTTACATCAGGTTCAGGTGAATTTTCCTTTTTTGAGATTATGTTAATAGCTTGTATTAACAATTTCATTTGACCTGGTATATTTACCTATGCAACTTTTGTAGTTGTGTCCTTTTTGTCAGTTTGGCCTGGGACAATAGTGACATCTTCATATTTTTGTATCTCATCTACAGGATCTCCTCCGGTAATATCAATGATAGTATTATCCAACCATGTTTCATCTGTAGTGTCCATATCCTTGTTACATGTTGTGTTCAATGTTGCTTCATTTACATCCTCATCATCAGTTATAGTAATGTGCTTTGGACTCGGTGTATCATGATCTTCAGCATTGTGTGGCTTTTTGGTAAGAGTTTCTTGTGGTTTGGGGCTTGGATCCCTTCTTGATACATTAAGTATCTTTCTCCATTTATCCTCACTTATTCTATAAAGTTCAATTAGATGTTCCTTTAGCACCTCATAGGCTCTTAGCTTTGGGGAGAACATGTTGGAGTGTTTCTCCATCATTTCTTGAATCTCTTCCATCTTAGGTTCAGGTGGCATGACTAAAACTAGGGTTCTTTCCCTTATATGTTTCTCTTCTTTTAGAGCATATACCCACCTAGCCGACAATCTATCCATAAGTTCTTTTTGCATTTTATCTTCAAATTGAATTGAAACATATTTGAATATGCTCATCAATGTGATAATTGCCTCCTCTATCTTATTTTGATCCTCGGGATCCAATGTTAGCCATTTCCTAATCTTGTTGTCAGTTATTGATCTTGACTTAATCAATGATGCACATACCTCATCAATGGTGGTAGGGAGATTATTCTTAACAGGTTTTTCATCTTGATCAGTGTCCTTTATGTCTTCCTTAGTTCTAATGAACTTTCTTCTTTTTGTTGGTCCCTTTTTCCCTGTTTGATGCTTTCTTTTATAGGTCCTTACTTGACCTTTCTTGATTCATGAAGGAATTGCATCCTTTGATATCTAAATTCTGGTCCTAGATGTAGCAATAGTCCTAGGCTTATTTAGGGGTGGTGAATTGGACTCTGTGGATTCTGAATCACTCACTTTCTTAGCTTCACTGACGGGTGACTATCCCTTGGTTTCTTTTGTCTGTTATGTTTCCTCTTCATTCACCGACAGCTTTTTCTTCAAATTCTTAACCATTTTATCTTTCTTCCTATCAATCTTTTTCACAACTAGTCTAGTTTTTATCCTTTCCTTGGCTTCCTCATAAGTTCCAAACTTAGATTGTGATTTATCCAATGGTTCATTTGTCAATGCCTCAATAGCATTTGATGCTTGATCTATGTTAACCTCATAATCAAGTGGTGCCAGCCATCCTGTCCTTGGTATAGCTAGTTTGATATAGGTGTAATCAGTGTCCGCCATAAAATAGATTTTAGTCTTGTATTTTCTACCAGTTGTTCGAGTATCCTTACTCTCTTCTGCATTCTTTCTTTGAATTGAGCAAAGTATTCATCCATGACTGATTCAAATTTGTCTCCTAGTGATTTGATGAACTCACTAATCTATGTGGTCACTGTTCGGGTAGTGTCCCATTTGACATTTCCTATAGATGGAAAGGATTCTTGAAAATAGAAAAATATGCACATAATGAGTGAACCAAACTTACATGAGTTAGACTTTGCATTCCTGATTGTCTTCATGTTTTTATCTAATTGCCTTAGTAGAAGTTCTGACAGATCTAACTGCAGTCCCTTCTTGACAATTTTGTATGTTGTATCCACAGCCCTGAATGCAATACTATTAATCCTTCTAGCCTGAAATAATTTGTATCCTAAGACACATGCTCCAAATTTCATTTCCTTATCGGCTATGATAGATACCTTTAATCCTCTTACATCCCATAATGCTCTTGTGTTCTTTTCAATGTCAATGTGAGGAGGGTGCTTTAGTGCCTTTACTTTATCAGTTATTGGATAAATGGTAATAGTGTGTATAACATCCCTATTTATCGGTTTTAGCTCATCCATCCATATCTTTCGGTCATGTATCTGCTCGGTACTAACTGAATCCATTCGGTCTTGAATTCCTTCAAGAATAATAGGGCATGTGTGAGCCCTTTCACTTCAATGTACTTATGTTCTTCTTTGATTGTTCCATCATCGTCACAAAGCTTTTTGTAAGCGTGTTCAACTTCTAGGTCTCCTATTTATGCAATCTTGCAGTGTATATACGCTCTAACATCTTCAACAAGTAAACCCCTAGCTAGTATACTGGAGAATGCACCACCATTTTTAGGTTGTGAATAAACCTCAGGATAGATCTTGTAATGAGGTTCTTCACAAGTTTCATTCTTTATTAGATTGACCTTATTCCTCTTTTCATTCTTGAGCTTGGAGGTTCTTGAAGTAGTTGTCATCATTTATGAATTTAGGGCTTTTTCTCGTAAAAGAAAATCAGAGTTCTTGGTGAATTTTGTTACTTACTTCAACCTTCTATGACTATTTGGAATCTTTCTAAGTGCTATGAATAGGGTTGAATTCATACTTCTTTCTGTTTGCTTCATGCTCTCATTTCACTTTTCTTCTTCGCTCAAATCGTTGTGTGAACAAATGTGTTGTTCCATCAATTATTTATAGACTTTTTCACTATTCGTGTCATAAATTCTCACCCACTTGTCGGTGTTTGAAGATGGAGTTGTCGGGTAGCATACACACTTTATACTTAGTGAGAACGTGATGCTTGGGATAGGTGTCAACTCATTTTATTGATTACCAATGGATCTCGGTATATGGCGAAGACAACATTGTCTTTTTCATGATTACCGATGGAGCTTAGTTTACACTTAGTAACTTAGATTTTATGTGTTAACCAACGATTCTCGGTAAGTATAGACAACTTAGCTTTGTATGTACACCGATGATTTTTGGTAAGAACTGACCAGATGAGATTGAATTCATAGAATCATAACAAGTAATACCATAGTGCATCTTTAATCATGCTAGTTTGGCATTTCATTAATGTATAATGGAACTGATGCATAATATAACTTGGTATAATGAAATTCCATACTTACTTATTCTACTTAGGTGGGGGTGGTGATGTCACCAGATCCATTGGATAAGGTGTCACCATTTGTATTTCTTGGTCCAGCTTCATCAGTGTTTGTAGCTTTCCTCCATATTTTGTTTCTCATCTTTCTGATGTCTTCAATGGTGTTACCATTGGAAAAGGTGTTGGTCTCTGTCACTCGGTCTGTGCAGTCCTTTCTTAGATGACCAAATTTATGATAGTATAGACATGCCATTCTAGGGTTAGTCCAGCTCCCAAACTTTCTCATCCATTATCTCATATAGTTTGCAGCAATGTGTCCAAATCTTCCACATGTTGTGCAGTTTGCCCATGTATTGTAATCCCAAACATATGAGTTACCGACTCTGGTCAGTTGATAAGAAGTTTAATTTTCTTTAGGCTTCCATGCTTTCTTTCTCTTCTTCCTGCATTCAAGAGATGTGTTCCCATGCATTTTTCAAGTAGGACAGTATTTGTCCACGTAGGTTTCCTTCTTTTGTAGTTTAACCTCAGATTTACATTCATATGCTTTATGTTCTTTCTTGTTACATTTATAACAAATTCCTATGAATGAAGGTGTGGGTTTAGGAATACCTTTCATTTTTCTTCTACAAACATTTGATGTGTGGCCTGGTTTTCCACAGTGATTACATGACTGCTTTCTTGGTCTTGGATTTATGTAGACATTCTTTGGATCAGCTTGGTTTGGTGATTCTTCATTTTTGGTATACCCTAGTCCAGTATTGTTGTTGACTCTTCTTTGTCCATCAAGAAAATCATCCATCATTTTATTACTTTCTTCAAATCTCTTGATTATGTCCTTATGTTGCTACTGAATTCTCACTTCATATTTTAACTTTTCATTTTCTTCTCTTAGCTCGCCGATAGCTTCTATTCTTTCAATGAGTTGTGTGTTTATTATGTTTGCCTCCTGAATCATAAGAATAATTTGATTGGTGATCTCATGATGATGTTATGTAAGTCTTTGTATTTCTGACTCTTGCTCTTGTAGCTTTTCAGTAATCTTCCTTCTATCATCAATATCTAGTGTTCTTTCTTGCTCATCTTGTCTAGCATTGTTCATGACACCAATCATTCTTATCATCTGTGTCTCTTGACTGATTTGCAGAGATTTCACTTGTCCAACTAGATGTTGATTGATTTCATTCAAATGTGTGATGCTTTCTTCAGATGTGTCTGATGCTTTGCTAGTTTTAGATCTTGAAGACTCAAATAGATTAGGTATCTCTTCCTCATGGTAGTCTATTTCATTACAGTGAGATGTCATAATCTTTCTTTCATCCAGGAGTTGTCTCATCTTGATTCTAGCTTCTTTATATTGTTCATAGAAGATCTGTATTTCTAACTTCTGATTCCCAATACTCTTGTCTAGCTTGTATCTTTCCATTTTATGATCTTTTCTCTTAAGTCTTTAAACTTTTCCAATTGAGAGATCTAACTCTGATACCAATTGGTGGAAATAATTGAATGGTGTACTAAGGGGGGAGGGGTGAATCAGTACCCTCAAAAAAATTTAACAATTAACCTTTATCATTTTATGTAATCAATTGTATTACCATTCATATTTGCTAATCTATCTTTGTGTATGTACCATCAATTTATAAACTAGTAAGCATGTAAAAAATTCATAGAAGCATTTATGAAATGTATAGACACATGACACAAGATTTTGTAATGCAGAAAACCCCGGTTAGAAAGGTACAAACTGCAGTGGGGATGAAACCCACAAAGCTTCACTATCTGTAGAATGGAAGGGGCCTGTTAAGGCTTACAATTTTATCACTTCTGATGATCTACCCTATTAGGAGTATTATTTGGAGATGGGTTAAGGTCTACTCTATTAATATCTTTAGAAAAACTGTTTAGTGTGCACTCAATTAAGAGATTTACATAAGATTGTTAAATCCACCTTTCTTGAAAGGATTTCTTCTATTTTCTAGACTTGTTAGAATGTAGACAAAAATATTCAGTGACCTGAGTGTATGCAATCTACCATTGTTATTATAGATACATTAAAGATTACAAGTATAATGTATCACCTAATGTGATTGATTAATACCTTTGTTGCTTAGTAGCCTTGAATCTGGTTCTTGATAACCTAATTCATCTTTTGTTGTTCTTTCTTGAAACTCTTAGTATGATCCATAGATGTGCTCCTTGGCTTCTATCATCCTCACATATATTTTGAAATGAATGATGACACGTCTATTTATAAAATAGATTGACCTATTTTAGTTTCACATGTTACAAAGATAACTCTATGATCAAAGGTTTACAACTTGACCTTGAGCTCCTAGTTTGTATGTTTTCAATTAGTTAGACTGATTAAAATAATTATTGATGTTTACACAAGTATAGTGATGTTTACACAAATGTCTAATCCTATCTGAGCACAATCAGTTCATGCCAAGCACTCTTGGGCATTAAAGAGGACCTAAGTGATTTTTCAGTTCTAACTAAGCTCACTTAAGTATTACAGTGTTGGTCGAGCGTTAAAGGATTTCAGTGTTGACCGAGTTAAATAGTTAGTGTCAGCCAACTAACAACAGTTTATATTTTATGGTTAATTGGTTATATGCAACTGATAGACATGAGTTTTATTATTTATTTGGAAGGTTATTAAGGTTGACTTGACAAGGCTTATCATATATATAAGGTCAAGTTTGGAATGAATGTGTGAGGAAAAAGAAAGTGAAAACAGATGGGATTTTGATTGAGGACAGAACACATAGAGCTGCAATAGAATATTTGATCATTGAGGATCAAGTAATTAAATCTAGAACAGAGATCTGAATCAGAAAAGATAGTTGCTTATCAAAATAGGTCAATCCATTGTTACTTTCTAACAATTGTAGCAGTGATCAAAATCTCTTAACAGAGTAGACTTAACAGTCTTTTGTAAATCCTCTCACAAGGTAACATTTCTACATTGAAGTGTTTGAATACCTCTAACAAGGCCACTCCTTACAGGGTGATTAAATCCTCTAACAGGGTCACACCTAACAATTTTTTATTGTAACCTTTAACAGGGTTGGCTCCTAATAAGGCTCACTTCAGAAGAGTGAAAAACAGTGACTAGTTGCAATTGGTGGTTTTTCCCATATTGGTTTTCCACATTAAATCTTGGTTTTATCTATGTACATGTTATTTTATTTATGTTTTATGTTTCTGCAATTAATTACTAAAGGATAATCACACCTAATATCTTAGGATTTTCTATGTTAACTGAGTGACAGTAGAATATATGTGTTTACCAAGCAACAGTGACAAATTTGTTTAAGACATCTAAGGGAATTGGATTTTTTTTTATGGTAATTGATTCACCCCTCCCCTCTCATTTACTCAACTCATTTCCAATAATTGGTATCAAAGCTACAAGTGCTTATAGGGAAGGTTTCAAGGCCTAAGCTAAAGATCAAAGATGTCTTATAGAAGGGAGATCCCTAAGCTTAAAAAAGACAATTTTGTTGCATGGCAAGATTTGATGAGGCTACATCTATCTACTATTGGAGATATTGGTTTGCAATTCTTGGACCATAGGTATGTGGAACCACCGATACCTTTGACTATGGATCAGATGATGGACATGAAGCATCATAACATAATGATGATTGATATGGCATCTGCACTTAGCTATTCCTAATTTGATGAAGTCAAGGACTGCCCTACTACCTTTGATATGTGGAACAAACTGCATGATATTCATGGAGGAAATGTCAATGTCAAGTGAGCCAAAGCAGAAAGTCTCAGGGGTCAATTCAATCAAATGAAAATGAAAGAAGGAGAGGACATTACAAAATACAATGAAAGAATCAAGAAAAGTGTCAGTGCCATCAAAGTTGTCGGTGGAGTGATTAAAGACACAACAGTGGTTAGTAAGGTATTAAGGACTTTACTTCCTATCCATGCAATTAGAGTTTTAGCTATTCAAGAGATGAGATGGAGTAATGGTATAACTCTAGATGGATTGGTTGGAAGACTTACAACTTTTAGTTGGATAACTTTGACAATTACTCTCCTAATCCTAGAAACCTTGAGTCTGCATTCAAAGCTAAATTAAACCTTGGAAAGATGAAAGGAAAATAGATTGACAGTGACAGTGATGATGAATCTGATGATGAAGATCTAGAAATCATTGAAGCATTACTTGCAAGGAGAGCTGCAAAAGGAAAAGGACAGTACAAAGGAAGAATACCATTAATTTTCTTTTCATGTGATGAAGTTGGTCACATTGCTGCTAAGTTCCAAACAAGGAAGACAAAGGTGAGAGAAAATTCAACAATTATAAAGGAAAGAAAGATTTCAAAAGATACAAGAGCTACAAGGAAAAAGGTAATAAATCTTGTTATATTGCTAAAGATTCTGATAGTGATGAAGATGAAGATGAAATGGTTTATATTGTTGTTAAGGATGAGTCAAATAATGAAGATAATGAAAAGACAACACTATATTCTCACATTGGCAAGAATGACACTTGGATAATAGATAGTGGTTGTTCTCACCACATGACTGGTGATAAAACCAAATTTGAACATCTTGAGCACTATGATGGTGGGAGTGTAAGTTTTGGGAATGATGAACCTGACTATGTGAAAGGTAAAGGTTGTATTGCTTTAATAGAAGGAATCAAATGTGATAATGCTTATTGGGTTGAAGGACTAAGGCATAATCTAATAAGTGTGGCATAGCTGAATAACATTGGTTTCAAGGTAGAATTCATGAATGGTAAGGCCAAGCTCATGGATGGTAAGGGAAACCTAGTTGGAACTGGAAGGCAAACAAAAGGTAATCTATTCTATCTTGATCTCACTAAAAGTTCATGTTTTATTGCATGAGTAGAAGAAATTTGGTTACGGCATAAAAGGTTATGTCATGTGAACTTTGATAAATTGGTTAATTTAAGTGAGAACAAAAGAGTAAGAGTAATTCCTATTTTGAAGAAACCTGAATTAGGAATATGCAAACAATGTCAAATTGGGAAAATGGGCAAAAATATCTTCAAGAGCAAGAATTACAATATAGAAGAAGTTTTGGAATTGGTACATACTGACCTATGTGGACCAATTGGAATAAAAAGTTACACAGGTGAGAATTATTTCATTCTATTTTTTGATGATCATTCCAAAATGATGAATATTATGTTTCTCAAAGAAAAATTAGAAGCTTTTCAGAAGTTCAAGTGGTACCTTGTCAAAGTTGAAAAAGAAACAGGAAAGAAACTTAAATGCTTAAGATCTGATAGAGGAGGAGAATTTATCTCTAATGAATTCAATGAATTCTGCAATGAAAGAGGAATCAAAATAAAAGTATATGCTCTAGGTACTCCATAGTAGAATGGGATAGTAGAAAGAAGGAACAGAGCCATTATGGATTGTGCAAGAACCTTGATGATTGAAAAGAATGTTGCTACCAAATACTGGAAGGAATCCATCAATACTGCAATTCACACCTTGAACTGAGTTCAACTAAAGAAAGGTACTGAGAAGACACCTTTTGAATTTGGGTATGGCTATAAGCCTAATGCTCATTATTTCAAAGTATTTGGAAGTAAATGTTACATCTTGAAGGAAGCAAGAAATGGAAAATTTGATGTAAAAGTTGATGAAGGTATATTCCTAGGCTACTGCTGCAAAAGAAAAGCATATAAATGTTTGAATCTTTCTACTCATAAGGTCATAGAAAGGGTGCATGTAAGGATTGATGAGTTTGTAGAAAGAGGTGAAGAATAGAGCAGTAAAGAGCCTAAGAATTACAAAAACTTTGTGTATTATGAACCTGATACTATACCTAAGACACAAGAAATGGTGATTGGACAGCATCCATGTCAACCATTGAATTCATCTACACAAACTCAAATATTTCAACCTGAGTTGCAACCTGTGCAACCTGAGTAGTTGGTAGAGGAAACCAAGTCACAGACTGAAGAAACTGAGTCTTAGACTGTGGAACCCGAGTATCAGACAGAAGAACATAATAGAACTTTTGAGCATGGTGAACCAAGTGGAACAAGCCTAGAATCAAGAAGGAAGGATCCTATACTTGCAAAATATGTTAGAAGGAATCATGCACCTGAACAAATAATTGGAGATCAAACAGAAGGTGTAATGACAAGGAACAAAATTAAAGGTACATGTTTGCTTAGTGAAATTGAACCTAGAACTATTAAAGATGCATTGAATGATGAAACTTGGATCGAAGCCATGAATGAAGAGATTGAGTAGATAGAAAAGAACAAAACCTGGACTCTTGTACCTAGACCAAAAGACAAGAATGTGATTGGTACCAAGTGGTTTTTCAAGAATAAGATGAATGAAAAAGGAGAAGTTTCCATAAACAAGGCAAGAATAGTATGTAAAGGATATGCTCAAGAAGAGGGTATTGATTATGGAGAAACTTTTTCTCTTGTTGCAAGACTTTAAGGAGTCAGAAATCTTCTAGCATATGGTGCACATAAAGGATACAAGGTATATCAAATGGATGTAAAATCTACATTCCTGAACAGAATTGTTGAGGAGGAAGTCTATATTGAGAAACCTAAAGGTTTTATAGATCCTAGCAAAAGGAATATGGTTTTAAAACCGCACAAAGCATTGTATGGACTGAAACAAGCTCTTAGAGCCTGGTATGAAAGATTGCATGGTTACTTGATAAGTATTGGATTTCAGGGAAATAATTATAATAGTAGCTTATATATCAAAGAAGGACCTCAGAACAAGATACTATTAGCAGAAATATTTGTGGATGATATATTGTTTATTGGATATGATGACTTATGAAAAGAATTCTCCAAAGCTATGAGTAAGGAATTTGAGATGTCAATGTTTGGTGAAATCAAATTCTTTGTTGGTTTACAAGTTTAGAAGATGAAGGATCGTATCTTCATTACCCAGTCTAAATACATCAAAGAGATACTAAAGAAATTTGAGATGGAAGACTCCAGACCAGTTGGAACACCTATGCCTACTAGGAATAAGTTGTCTAAGGATGATGATTCAAAGGAAGTAAACCAGACTACCTATAGATCCATGATTGGTAAACTTAAATAGGTTGTTCACACTAGACCTAATATTACATTAGCAGTTGGTATTGTTGCAAGGTTTTCAGCTAATCCTAGAGAGAATCATTTGATGGATATCAAAAGGATTCTGAGATATCTTAAGGGTACTGAAGATTATGGATTATGGTATAAGAAAGGAGGAAACTTTGATTTGAAGACTTTTACTGATGTTGATTGGGTTGGAAGTGTTGATGAAAGAAAGAGCACAAGTGGTGGAGCATTATTTCTTGGTAAGAGGTTAGTCTCCTAGATAAACAAGAAACATAACTGCATTTATCAGTCTATAGCAAAGGCAGATTATGTTGCTACAGCAGTGAATTGTTCAAATATCATATGGTTCAAACAAATGTTGTCAGGTATGGAGGAATAAATCAAAGAACTATTCATTATCTACTATGACTACACCAGTGCTATTAACATTTCAAAGAACCCTGTGATGCATAAAGACTAAACATATTGCAATAATGTATCATTTCTTCAGAGAATTGGTTCAAGACAAGGAAGTAAGATTGGAATATGTGAATACTAAAGAAAAAATTGCAGACATATTCACAAAACCATTACCTAAGGATGCATTTTTGTATCTTAGAGGAAATCTAGGGCTGATTCCCCTAACTGAGGCTCACTAAAACACAGTTTAGTGATACATCAACTGAGCTACAGAACAGACTTAACATGTTGATGCAAATATTTAGAGCTTATTGCATATGAATTAGTACAAATAGGTACATTGCAACTTCATTGGATTTATATATTTCAGTTGGTGTCTTTGGCATTGGTTGTCAAAGAGGGAGAGTTATTGGTGTCATAAAGATTACTGAGGGAGAAATCTTATCAGAAACATAGAATGATGTAAGAGGGAGAAATCTGTATTTCAAAGACTGTAATGATAGAGGGAGTTTTTGGATGAGAATCAAAATGAAGCTAAGGACATTAATAAAAATTTCATTCTTGTTTCTATTTCTCTATAATTCTTTGTATTATGACATGTTGTGTTGTCATCAATGCTAAAGAGGGAGATTGTTGATGACAATTATTCAATTGTGTATTGTCATTGATGCTTACACAAGTATAGTGATTTTTACACAAATGTCTAATCCTATCCAAGCATAGTCAGTTCATGCCAAGCACTTTCAAGCATTGAAGAGGACAAAAGTGATTTTCAGTTCTAACCGAGTTCACTCGGGCATTATAGTTTTGGTCATGCATTGAAGGATTTTAGTGTTGACTGAGTTAAACTGTTAGTGTCATCTGACTAATAGCATTTTATATTTTATGGTTAATTGGTTATATGCAGCCATCAGACATGAGTTTTATTATTTATTTGAAAGGTTATTAAAGCTGACTTGACAAGGCTTATCACATATATATAAGGTCAAGTTTGGATTGAGTGTGAGGAAAAATAAAGTAAGATATGTGTTTATGACATGAAGAGTGAAGGAAAAACCATATGGGATTCTGATTGAGGAAATAACACACAGAGCTGCAACAGAATATCTGATCAGTGAGGATCAAGTAATTAAATCTAGAATAGATATCTAAATCACAAAAGACAGTTGCTTATCAAAATAGGTCAATCCATTGTTACTTTCTAACAATTGTAGCAGTGATCAAAATCTCTTAACAGAGTAGACTTAATAGTATTTTGTAAATCCTCTCACAAGGTGACATTTCTACATTGAAGTGTTTGAAGACCTCTAATATGGTCACCCTTATAGGGTGATTAAATCCTCTAATAGGTTCACACCTAACAGTGTGTTATTGTAACCTTTAACAAGGTTGGCTCCTAACAGGGCTCACTTCAAAAGAGTGAAAAATAGTGACTAGTTGCAATTCGTGGTTTTTCCCATATTGGGTTTCCATGTTAAATCTTGGTGTTATCTATGTACATGTTATTTTCTTTATGGTTTATGTTTCTATGATTAATTACTAGCAGATAATCACAGTTAATATCTTAAGATTGTCTATGTTAACCAAGTGATAGTAGAATATCTGTGTTAACCGAGAAAGAGTGAAAATTTTGTTTAAGACATCTAATGGACTTGGATTTGAATTTGTGGTAACTAATTCAACCCTCCCCTCTCAGTTACTCAACTCATTTCCAACAAGTTTCACGTAATACAAAGATAAATCTTTGATCAAAGGTTTACAACTTGACCTTGATCTCCTAGTTTGCATGTTTTCAATCAGTTAGACTGATTAAAACAATTATAATTGCAATACTTGTTCCACAAGAAATGGTTTTAAATCAAATCAAAATGCTAAATATAAAACATAACTATTTTATCTAACATGGAAGTCAGATCCATTTTTCTCATGATTTAACTAACTTTCGGTGTCTGATGCTCGGGTTATTGTGTTGTCAGTTTATTTGTCTTTCGGTGTTCCTTCTATGAATTGTCTATCAAGTTCCCTTTCTCTGTTGG
>MU224469.1:3489275-3500528 GCA_018584345.1 Thuja plicata
AAACCTAATCGGGTTTTGTAGAACTAAAAATATATGCAAAGTTCCTGATCTGTCCACAATGTTTTTAATTCTACAAAACCCGATCAGGTTTTTAGTTTTTAGAAACTTGATTGGGTTTTGTAGAACTAGAAACACATAGCTATAGTTTTAGAAAATCTTGTCGGGGTTTTTAATAGTTAAAACCCTGATCACGTTATTCTTAGCTAATAGGCTTGGATAACGACCCTGAGGCTTGGGAGCTTTATTTCCCTCCATTTCTCTCCTTTTTCACATCTTTTGTTCTTCTAAGATGGTTTCTCAACTTCCTCATCATCAAGCTTACATGTCATCAATTAGGTACATTTGTAAAATTACCACCATAATTTAACATGTCTTCTAATCTTTCTAACCATATAATTTTTTTCTAGTTACAGACAAAATTAGCATATTAAAATTTATTTTTCTTTGCCAATTTATTTATAGTTCTCAGAGACATGTGTGAACCATTTTCTTAATAACTTTTGATCTACTTAGCCAAAAAAATTTAAAAATTACATATTATTGTTCTACACTTGATTATATACACTTTTAAAAAAATACATTTTTGCTCATTTGGATGCAAATTATGTCTATCACACGAACAGACACTTGATTTTCCAAATGTGCTCACTTCAAAAAATAATTTTAAAAAAAAATACTAAATAAAAAATTACAAAAAAATACAAAAATTCTAGCTCTCACTCTTACCTATCTTTATACTAAAGTGTTTTTTAAAATACTAAATCTAACTATATCTTTTTTATGCGCACGCTAGACACTATGTTATGTTTTCCTAAAACAATCAGGAATAGTTTTCCATACGCAATAGATTTGACCCTCTTAATCTTATCCATTTTTTAAAAAATTTAGTAGTTTAGAAACTAGATTCAGAGTTCTACCATTCTTGTTCTTTGCACATCTTCTAATTTTGAGTGCATGACTCTCAAATTTCTCTTCCAAGTTCAGGTTTACTTGATTTCAGGAAAAAGAAAAAGAAAAAAAAAAAAATTTGGCCACTTATACCGTCCTTTATGCACACCATATTGATGCACTTACTCGTTAATCAAGATATATGGTAAGTTTTATTGCTTCTAGTTGTTGATGTGATGGAATGCATTAGAAATTTAAGAAATTAGCTCAAGGTATGATTTTGTTGTTGATGTGATAGAATGCATTAGAAATTCAAGCAGGTAGTTCAGATGATATTCCACACTATTTTGGTAGATATAAGAGATTTGACTCATTAAGGATGGAAGGTTGTATTTAGGAATGCCTTGATCTAAATTGGAAGAGGAGAATAATTGAGATTTGTAAATATTTTATTTATTAATTTAGTAATATATTTTTTATAGTTTCTAATTTTTAAGTTTTATTATCTATACTTCATCATTTTTTGTTTATAGATTTTGTTATTTACTTTGTTTCCTTTAAATTATCTATTATATCTAGTTAGAAAATAGAGCTATTACATTAAAGGAATTTTCCGCATTATTTTAGTTTGTGGTGAATGAGGGAGACATGGTACTATATGTAATGTCTTTTATTCTAGGAAAGCAAAGATTGTACATGGTAGAGTAAAAGAGAAAAGACATATTTGGAATCATGGGTTGGATTCTTGGGTTTATGTTGAGTGAAATAGTAAGCAAATTTAATATTTAAGTAGAAACCAAAAAAGTAATATGCTAGATATTTTAAATATGTACATAATATAGGTAAGTAGATTTATTTATACTTAAAATAATTAGTTGTATATAAATATATAATATTGATTATTTTTGAAAAAGCAGGAAGAAAATATAAATAAATATAGTGTAAACTAGCATAAATATCTTAAATACATCTATCTAAAAGATGTTGTAAGTGGTATGAGACTTGAGGTTATTTAGTATGTAGACAAACATCTCTTAAAATCTTTTAGATATATATGTATCTAACATACCTAGCTAGTTAAATATAAATATATAATAATATTTATATTTATATAATATATATTAGATATAATAAATAAATGGGAGAGATTTATCATAGGTTTGTAGTTCAAATTGTTGTGGTCTAAAAAAACTAAAATGTTTTTCCATTTTGAGTTGTGTAATGGTTATTTTTATATATCTAGGTTAATCAAGAGATATGGTAGAATGTAATTGCTTCTAGTTGTTGATGTGATGGAATGCATTAGAAATTCAAGAAAGTGGCTCAAGATAATATTTGTACTATTTCGGTAGATAAGAGTTTTGACTCATTAAGGATGGAAGGTTATATTTAGGAATGCCTTGGTCTAAAATTGGAAGAGGAAAAGAATTGAGATTTGTAAATATTTTCTTTGATAATAGTAATATATTTTTTATATTTTTTTTTTCCATTATTTAGGTTTTATTATCTATACTTCATCACTTTGTGTTTCTATATTTTATTATTTACTTTGGTTCCTTTAAATTATCTATTGTTATCTAGTTGTAATACCCCAAAATTGGCACCTTACAATTCTAATCAATTTTGGTGCATTTCTTCAAATTCTCATCATCGAAGTCCTATTGTACTAGGCAAATTCTCTTTCCTAATTGTCTTTAATTGACTTAGTCTCAAATGCAGAAAACCTATATTTGCATAAATCTTACACCATATTTAATTCCTAAATTTTCAAGATTTATTAGCTAAAAATCCCTATGATTAATTAATTTAATTCTAAAGACCTAAGTGCTTTTAAATTAAAATAATCCCACCCCCTTTAGCTAATACACATCAAGGGAATTAAATATTATTTGGTTATTTGAAGGGATTATCCTCACTTGAATGTAATAATTCAAACAATGTGAAATGCCACCCATGTGGCAATAATTCATTTATTTAATTAAATAATTCCTTCATATTTGTCTCACCTTCCTCCATGAAGATGAAGAGTCAGTCGTTTCTTCCCAAGAAACTCTTCATCCTCTCTTCAATCTTTTCTATATTATGGACCTTCTTTCCTTCAATTGGGAGGGAAATTTTTAGAGTACCAAAACTATAGTGAATTTTTGTCTTAATTCTCTCATATTTACAAGCTTTTATTGCATATTTAGTGTAATTTCATTTAGCTTAATGGCACTTTTCATCTCAATTTAGTTTGTTTATTTATCAAGTAGTTTAATTTTGTTATCTCTTTAAAGTTTCTTAGCTTAAGATCTGCATCTTCATTCCTAGATTACAATTGCATCTCTCATATAGAATAAATCTCATTTCAGTTTTCAAAGCTTTCAAATCCTCCATTTTAGCAATGGTCTATGGTTGTTGGCTCTCGTTCTGAGAGTAAGAAAGAACCCCAACTAAATAGGAGGCAACAGGTCGATTCAACCGATATTGCAGAATGAGTAATTCATGTTCATCTTCGCAATTCAATGATTGAGCGATGACTATGTTGTGTTGTGGCTGATTTAGAGGTCAACATTCAGACACATACATCTTGGCACCCACTGTGGGGTAGAAAATTGATTTTTGACCTCACTCTCAAAAATGTTTCTGACAAAATTTTGTACTCTGTCGTACGTCCATACTTTTCTGTGTATGAATTCTCGTGCGAGAATTCTGAGCGTACCATGCAAAGTTGTGCTTTCATTAGCAATCTCTCGCACAAAAAAGAAATTTCTCACACCAGTTGTTGCATTTCCTCATGCGAAGCTTTGTACTTCCTCACGTGATACCTGGTGACGATCTCTGGAATTTCTCAGTTTTTGCAATTACTGTTACTGTTTTCTTGATTATTTTCACATGCTATTATTTTTATCTCTCTGATTTATCTGATAGCGTAACAGTGGGTTGTAGGTCACTTGACGAAGACATAAACTTACTAACGGTTTTCTTGCAGGACAGTTGTCAAAGATCATTTTAAAATGTTGTGCTTGTTTATTGCTTTCATCACATAGTATAAATAGGGACTTGTTAAAATTTCTTGGGAATCTTGATAGAAAAATAGGGGAATAGGCTCTTCATTACATGGAAGTGATTCCCATGGATGAATCTCAGACCTAGACGTTGCTAACATGATGGAAACCTAGGGAAGCAAGGAAAGGTAACAAACCTTTAGCACATTCACTTGTCAGGGGATTATGCTCTTCTCTCTTTGAGAGAATCAAAAACCCAAAAGCTTGTGAATTGGTTGGAGGAGAGTTAGATCGGTGATGAATATGTCTTGCATGTTTGGGTAAAGTGAAGAGGTAGAGAAGTATTCTCTTCTCTCTTTGAGAGAATCGGAAAATCTGACCCTCGAATTTGAGCCAAGTTTTGTGTCACCTTTAGAGGACCTGCGAGAAGTTGAACCTCCGGGAACGACCCAAGTGAGTACACACCTATCACCGGTGATTCCACCTCACTATAATAAATTATTCTTTGTCAAGTCCAAAGACTCCAAAGCCATGGTAACTTCTTTCTCATGATTCTGACTATCATCTTGAGAAAGCCTTGTCTGTTGTACTGAGCAGCGCCGCTCCCAACCCTACTTGCGGGGGTGTATGACTTTCAAGTGTTGGTGTGGCTGCAAGGCCCTAGCCCTGTATTAGGGAAACTGAAGGTTATTGTGAATGGAAGTCCACTAAAAAATTTCTTAGTTAGTTGCCTACCTGGATCACCTCCAAAAGAAGACATAATCTTTGCGCAGGGAGGGAGAAGAATCTCTCCCCTAGATTCTCACCATAGGCATGCACCTGGATGCTTGAGATGGTATATGATGTTGGCCCCTGCTTTAAGGGTAACCTTTTAACATATATTATTTATTCCTTGGAAACACCAAAAACACGGGCGCCCTCTAGGGGGTGACACAGCTGTGTGAGGTGCATGCATACACATAAGCAGTGAGGCACAGATTTTGTCTTCTCTACCAATTTTTTTGTAGGGATAACTAAGTGCTTGTTTCAAGTCTTAAATTGTCCAATCATGATTAAACAAAGACTCCCATGATTCTGCCAAGTTGCCTTGTCCTTGGTAGAACTGTTTGCGACTACTTCTTGCATCACTATTGCTTGATCAAAACTTTGTGCTTGTTAACGATTGCTTGTCACATTCAAACTGAGATTGTTGATCTGAACTGTCATAAAACTGTCCTAAATCTAGAAATTCTATCAGAGAACAGTCCTGACTGTGTCTCAAAATCTGAATTTTTTCTCAAAAATTGAGTCAATCTGTTGAAACCTGGAGTTTTATCGCGCGAGATTCTAGAAATTGAGCATTTCCTCACATGAGCTTTCATTTTCTCGTGTGTAGTTAAGCATTTCCTCACATGAACCAACACTTTCTCATGCAAATCCATACCCTAATTTCCTAAAACAATGAGCTATTTCTCATTGACTGATGAGTTTTTTGCCTGATCTAATTTTTGTCTAAGATCTGATTGCCTATTTTCCTATCATTTATAGTCTGAAATTGATTGTCTCGAGTTGTGAACTGACTGATTCTTGCTCAAACTCATTTTGTCTCTTTGTTATCTATCCTACATTTCTATGCTTTTGTACCTTGCAACGCGATAGTCACATATCGGCTATTCTAGTCATACTCTCAATGATTCGTGCTAGGTGCATTTCATATCTTGGATGTTCTAGCCTTTGTCTCCTTTTCTCTATTTCTAGAGACAAAATTCTGAGTTGGATCCTAAGTCCTCTCTCATTTCATCTTCATCTATGCCTTTTATGACTAGAAGCGGCAACGTATTTCCCATTCATGGTTCCAGAATAAGTAAAGGTAGATCTCTTAATCAAGGAAGATGTCATTCTAAACCTATTGTTCAATATGATAGTCAAGAGGGATCCTCATGTTCCTCCTCTTTGTTTAGTGTAGATCCCAATCTAAATTAGAAACTGATGTTCCAGCAATGCTATAATCCCTTGTTTCAAAGACAACCTGAACTATTGTTTCAAGATCAACATAACTCATTTCTTCCAGATCAACAAAACTTTGGAAGGTTGCTTACTTGGGTCAATCTTCTTGACAATCCTCACCACCTTATCGATCCTTATGAACCTATTGATCCTTCCAAACCCATTGACCCCTTTGACCCACCAAAAGTTACATTGGCCACAAACTCTCAGCTCAATACAGACACTCACACTGAAGTTGTGCACATGGCACAATCCCACATCAGCAACATGGGAAGTCCTTTCGACTTCCCACAAGGTCAATATAGCGAGGTCCATGATCAATCCCAAGCTGATCAGCAAGAACATCACTATCGCCCTCCTCCACATGACCAGAGTCAAGATCAAAACCCAAGCATTTATGAGATCCTCAATAATGATGATGATCTGATAACTCAAAATGACATAGATGTTGTGAAATCTAATAAGGTTCTCATCAAGATTATAGAAATTCTCCTTGCAGAAGATAAAGAGAAATATTTTCTAGAATTGGCAAACCAAGGAGTTAAGCTACCCCCAGATTTCAAACTGGAAACACTTGTGACTAAAGAGGAAGAGACTGAGACTACCAAATTGCAAAAGATGATTCAAGATATGCAAAACCAAATTAGCCAACTTGTAAAGGATAAGGACAAACCCACACAACAATTCACGATGGAGAGCATTTGTCCTTTTCCTTTTGATAGGAGTCTTCATATGCCACCTTTTCCCAAGGGTGTGGAGCTCCCTAAGTATGATAAATATCTAGGTACCATCGATCCTCAGGATCATTTGAGATAATTTGGGGCCCTATCTATGGAGTTCATTCATGACCAAATTTATTTAATGCATCTCTTTCTCCGAAGTCTGGGTGGACCTATCATGGAGTGGTTTTCTCTACTACCCACCGACATTAAGACTTTTGATGAGATCACAAATCTCTTTATCTAGCATTATTCTCACAACATACAGCATCTCGTCAACATCAGGGACCTTTGCAATCTCAAGTAGAGACAAGGGGATCCATTCCTGACATTTCTCTAGAGATGGAGACAACTTTTCACCAAGTATCCTCGTAAAATACTCAAATCTGAGAAACTCGACATCTTCTTAGACAATCTCACTCCTGATTTTGGGTATCAGGTACAGCTTCAAGGTCCCCTCAATTTTGATAGCATGATTAAGCAAGATGTGAGGATAGAGGCATTTATGGTTAAGAAAGGGGAATTAACTTTGTACAAAGACAAAAAACAAGGTTCCTCCTCTTCCAACAAAGATAAAGGGAATTTTTTCAACAAGAATAGGGACATTGTGAATGATAGAGTGGTTGATAATGTGACCCTGGCTCCTTCAAAATCAGTTTTTAATCTTACTTCTAGCATACAAGCAATCAAAACTGCTTAAAAGGTTGCAACAAACACTCAGCTGCCTTCTAGATTCTCTAGCAACAAACCTTGGGCCCCTCGACCCAAGCGTGAATTCACTTCCTTGGGAGAACCGCTTGATGTAGTTTACAAGACTTTTGTGCAAAACCAGGTTCTCACTCCTTTGGACAAGTGTCCATATGATCTGCAACTATGACCCCATTGGTGGAATGACAATGCATACTATGAAAATCACCAGAACAAGGGTCATAAGACTTCTACTTGTCTTTAGTTGCGCCATAAGATCCAAGATCTGATCAATAATGGTGATATTATTGTGGATAATCATAATAATAATTCAGATCACCGGGCATTTAAAGATCCCTTTCCTCCTCACGAGAAAGGTGAGTCTTCCAACACTAAGAACAGTAATGCCAAGGTTAACTACACGCATACCACTAATGACAATGTCATCAACATGATAGAACTTGTCGAAGTTGAGTATTGTGATGTGATTACTATCAAGGGGAGCGGGGATGCTCCTAAGTCTAAGACCCCATTTTTCTTGAGAGGCCCTAGATCTTGCTTGTTTGAACCCGAATCACCTCAGGAATGTGCAAACATCATTACCAGATCTTGTGCTAAGATCACTCTCAAGGGTCCTGACCCTCCTGCTACTACATCCGCACCGAAGTGACCTGCGAATAAATATATTGTTGGCCCTGCCAATAAGACCATGAAAATGGTCCCCACACCTCCTACTTCTAATTATAATTCTTGACCAACTACAAAGAACCAACGCTCAAATAACCATCTTTGAGCTATTGAAGATCTCACCTGCTCACAGGCAGATTCTGGATAAAGCCCTCGCAGAGGCTAACATCCCCAAAGACATTAATCTTGATCAGTTTCAATCTATAGTGGGTCACTTGACTTCACCGCACTATCTGTCTTTCTCAGAAGAAGATGACCATTTGGTCAACCACCCGCATAACGCCCCTTTGTATATAGAGGTCATGATTGTCCAAAAGCACATCCATCATGTCCTTATTGATAATGGTGTTGGCCTCAACATCTTCTCTACTCACTTGCTCACTCAGCTAGGCTATGATGAAGATTGCATAGATTCCCGCAAGAAAATTACTATCAAAGCCTATGATGAAGAAGAAAGAAAGTCTAAAGGTTTAGTTGTGCTACCTATTCAGGTTGGACCTGTTGAAAGAGATGTCACTTGTCAAGTGTTGGAAATTCCTCTTGCTTATAACATCCTGTTGGGAAGACCGTGGATCCATGAAATGCAAGCGGTTCCCTCTACATATCATCAGTGCATCAAGTTTCATTTCCACAATGTAGAAGTGACAGTTCCTGCTAATATGGGCTATTCTTGTAATACGCTCACATAGTCAGCTGATAGTTTTGTTCCTACTAACAGAGAATCTACAGAATTCTATGATGCTAAGCTTAGAGACATGGAACAGACTTTAAAAATCAAAGACATCGGCATGGGGGGGTATCAAATAGAACCTGTGCTATCATTAGTAGATCTACCTCTGTCTCCTCATTATTACAAGAGACCTTCTGAGAACAATAAATATTCTACTAATCCCCCTGAAATAGTTTATGATGGTACCTTTGTACGGGATTCAACACCATTAGAAGATGAAGATGAGGAAAGAGATGTTAAAGCTTGGCTCTAAAAAGGAAAGGACATATCTGAACAGACCACCCCAGCTCGTGAACTTGATCCCAATAGTGAAGGTCTTAAAATTATGAAATGCTTTGGATACAAAGGGAGTGGTCCAATAGGGATGAATGGTAATGGGCTAGTTGAACCTATTAAAGCTACGGGTCGAAGGACAAAGACACAACTAGTTTAGGCTTCAAGAAGATCTCGTTTCATCTAGGGATTAACAAATTTGTATCTGAATCTGAACCTAGATCAGAACTAGAACCTGAGGGCACAGCTATAGTGGACACCTTAGAGGATAGCTTTGACGAGGATTATTTTCCTTATCTTATTCCTCCAGATCTGATAGCATTCTTTGCTGAGCCAGATGACATCATAATACATGCTAGTATAGCCAAGGCTGGCAGTGACTCCAATGGCACTATTCCATTCATTTCTCTGAAATACAAACAATGGAAAGTGTCAAAAGACCCTGGTTTCCAGGGTGAATGATACATACCATCACAGTTTCAAAAGTAGTTTGTGCAAGAATAGGCTAGTGTCACAAGAACTCCCAAAGCTTCATGGTGAAAACATCCCAGTGAGAGTTTAGACACATATTCCCATGAATATGAGTTTGATAGTCTTTCAGAAGGATCCTTTGATAGGAATGTTGATACTACACATGCATCTTCAAACCTTCTCAACATAGGTAAAGGGTCTAGTGTAAGGTCTAATGAGTTTGATTCTGTAGATGTTAAAATGTCTTCTGCTACGGTCTCTAGGAGTCAAAGGGATTTGAATACACCTTTGGATGAGATTGCTCTAGGTCTCAGCTTACTATTCCACGCTTTTGATGATTATACCATGAATGCACTTGAACCTGTCACTTCTCTCTCACTCCAACATCCCGAGCTAATAGACTGGAATTCCCCTTCCTCATCCAATGAAGTCCTCACATTCCAGAATGACTATTCTCTAGCCTGTTATCTCCACATTGTTGAACCTATAACGTCCTCCACTAGCGAAGACAGTGTCAGCATGACTGAAAGTGATATCAAGTATCTTAGTCATAAAATCAAAAGGAAAAAAAATAGCCACTCTGACGGTGAAAACCACATTGTGGCAGTGTCAGAGCCAAAAAAAGAAAAAATAATAGACGTATCCGAAGGTGAAGACCTCTCCGAGGTGCCTGAGGATGAGATACTTGATGCACTTCCGAGTCATTTCCAGGAATGATCATCAGTGCTAATTGAGCTGACTCAACCAGTAAATTTGGGTACAGAAGAATACCCGCACATTATTCATGTAGCTAAGTCATTGTCTACAGAAGAACTTAAAGAATTCACAGATTTATTCAAAGAGAAAAAGATAAAATTTGCATGGACATACTCTGACATGCATGGTGTAGATCTTGATCTTATCATGCATCACCTATCAATAGCTCCTAGAGTAAAACCAGTCAAGCAAAAACTCAGAAAAATGCATCCACATGTGGCTCTACTTATCAAGGCAAAATTAGAGAAACTCCTAAAAGCTGGGTTATCAAAGCAATTGACTATGCAGAATGGATCTCCAACATAGTTCCAGTGTCGAAGCATGACAAATCTATCAGAGTCTACACATACTTTAGGGACTTAAACAAGGCATTTCCAAAAGATGATTTACCCCTACCCAACATTGATATGATTGTGGATATGAAAGTAGGGTACGAAATGTACTCCCTAATGGACAGTTTCTCTGGCTACAACCAAATCAAAATTGTGCCAAAGGACCAAGAAAAGACTGCTTTCACTTATGCATGGGGCACTTTCTGCTGGAATGTTATGCCTTTTGGTCTCAAGAATGCTGGATCCACGTATCAAAGAGTAGTCACTACTATATTTCATTATATGATGCACAAAACAATGGAGGATTATGTTTATGACACCCTTGCTAAAAGCATGGACAACAAGGCACATCTTATTGATCTAGGCCCTATACTGGATCATATGGAAAATTTTAGACTATGTCTCAATCCTAAGAAATGTGCATTTGGAGTAACTTCTAGAAAATTGCTTGGTTATATCATCTCCATAAAAGGTATCGAGGTGGACCCTGAAAAAGGTGCAAGCTATCATGGAAATGCCTCTACCTCGCAATATTAGTCAAATGAGAGGTCTTCAAGGTTAGCTTCATTCTATCTGGCACTTCATCTCACAGCTAGCTGACAAGTCACATCCATTTACTAAGACTCTACATAAAGGTGTGACCTATGAATGGAATAAAGAATGTGAACAAGGTCTTCAACAAATCAAACAATATCTGGCTAATCCACCTATATTAATGCCTCCTATTCATGGGAAGC
>MU224469.1:3509317-3540527 GCA_018584345.1 Thuja plicata
ATCTCTCATATAGAATAAATTTCATTTTAGTTTTCAAAGCTTTCAAATCCTCCATTTTAGCAATGGTCTATGGTTGTTGGCTCTCATTCTAAGAGTAATTAAACACCCCAACTAAATAGGAGGCAACGGGTCGATTCGATCGATATTGTGGAATGAGTAATTCATGTTCATCTTCGCGATTCAATGGTTGAGCAATGACTATGTTGTGTTGTGGCTGATTTAGAGGTCAAAATTCAGACACATACACTAGTAAGAAATTAGAACTAGTGCATTAAAGGAATTTTTCATTAGTTTATTGGGAATGAGGGAGACATGGTACAATGCATATTATCTTTTATTCTAGGAAAGCAAAGACTATGCATGGTAGAGTAAAAGAGAATAGACATATGTTTGGAATCATGGGTTGGATTCTTGGGTTTATGTTGAGTGAAATAGTAAGCAATATTTAATAATTAAGTAAAAATGAAATAGTAATTAAAATATTAGATATTTTGAATATATTAAAACAATAAGCTATATATAAATATATAATACTATTATATTTTTAAAAGAGGGAAGAAATCTAAATAAAACAATTTCATTATAAAGAGAAAATTATGTTTGAAAATATATAACAAATCATTTATCAAAAAAATGCATTATTGCATAAAATTAATACATCCATATGAATTTAGGCTTATGTACCAATGTGTGGGTTTGTTGTTATAGTTTATGAACCCCATATAAGAAAATAACTTTGAATATATGTAGAAATTATTGATAAATTTAATAAAATAAACTAAATACAATTGTCAAATGAATCATGACATGATATATCATATATACTTATATTACTCTTTCAAAATAGGAAGATAGTCAGAACCATCTCATGGCAGGGTAAGATTTAGCAAGAGTTTATCATCTAATCAACAAAAACTATACAATTAAGATTTTGGAAACCTATATTCATGTTTTACTTTTAAGACATGAAAATATATATACTCCAAAAAAAATATGGTTTTGTATTGTTGTGGTTTTCATTTAGATCTCTATTTACAATTTTATTGAGGAGGAGCCCAACTTTGTTAATCAATTAAAAACAAGTTATCACCAGAGACCATTTTTTGGACGTTTAATAGACAAAGGGAGACATGATGAAGTAAGGTTTATGAAATTATACATATCGAGGAGGACATGTTGAATAGAAACTAAATTCAAGATATTGATTTCGCTAGACTAAGATATCAACTGAATTTATATAAGACATAAAAAAAAAAAAATTGTGCAGGCTATTCAGCTGCAATTCAACCAAAAACATAATGCCCTTGAGATAGTAGATAGATAACTATGCAAAAACTCTCTCATAAATATCATAAGAAGATGGTCAAGAGTGTTTACATGATATTGGAGCAGGATATGGTTTGTTGCATGTTGAAGATCACTGTCAATATGTTGTAGAAGTGGGAGAAATTTATCAAAAATGGTGAGAAAGAAGTAGATGGTTGAAGAATTTAAAGCTCTAACATCGGGTGTTATTTTTCATAGCTCTGGCATCAATTATCTCCAACAAAATCATATTTTTGATATGTTATCTCAACAAATATCCTGGGCCTGTCACAATAGTGAAGAATTAATCATTTCTTGCTATGGGTAAAGATTGAATTACACATAAAAGAAGTAAATGACAATTATGTTATGTTTCTATTTGTTGTATTTTTAGATTTTTGCCTTTAAAAAGAAAAAGAGAAAATTGGAGCCTCAATAGAGAAATTAAGAATTCTCTAAAATAACTTATTATGAAGAGAGACAAAGATAGTATAAACACCATCCATACTAAGGTTATGGTCAATATATACTTGACTCCATGGCGAAGAGAAGACAAACTTTGAATGCAATGAGAGCCTCACAATAGAGGAAATCATAGTTGAATGCAAAACATTTCTTATCGATGGGAAAGAGACAAAAAATTAATTACTTAAAACTCACCAAGAATTATAAAACTCAGTGGGACCAATTATGTTGTCCTATCAGCAATGCCAGTGAAAATATTTGTTGCAAATTTAAAAAAAAATAAGATGGAAGGTACAAAATGTTTCAGCTACAACAAAGAAAAAGAAAATAAAAATGTGTTGGCAACAAACAAACAATGTAGACGGCATGATAATTTAATAGATATGCATGCAAAAAGTCATCCAATAAATCATCAAAGAGAGCCAATTCTCACAATGCACGGGAAATGCACATTAACTCTTCTTCAATTTCATCAAATTATATGTAGAAACATCTATGTCACTCCATTCATTTTTCAACTGGATAGAAAATGATAGCTTTCAATGATAATGCTTCAAATTTCATTTTGTTTGTGGCCAATTCATTCTCACATTTGTGGAATGGAAGTTGGTTCACCATATATGTGGAATGGTAGTTGATTCATTGAGTTTGTAACCATCAAGTTCCATTACCATTATTACTTGTGAGATGTTTGTCAAATTAAATAAATTATCTATAAATTGACAAAGGTTTTTGCACCCATGCGTGACTATAGAACACCTCTTATCATAATGAACAGCGATAGTCATAGAAAATAATAATAGTTCTAAATTAATGGTAGGGTTTAAAAAGTAAAATATTTTTCCATTTTAAGTTGTGTAATGGTGAATTTTTTATATCTATCTTAATCAAGAGATATGGTAGAGTTTAATTTCTTCTAGTTGTTGATGTGATGGAATGCATTAGAAATTCAAGAAGGTAGTTCAAGATGATATTTCGTACTACTTTGGTAGATATAAGAGCTCAGACTCATTTAGGAATGTCCTAGTCTAAATGGGAAGAGGAAACAAAATGATATAAATATTTTCGTTGGTAATTTAGTAATATATTTTTTATTTTATTTTTCCAATTTTTAAGTTGTATTATCTATACTTTATCATTTTTTGTTTAAAGATTTTATTATTTACTTCGATTCCTTTAAATTATCTATTGTTATCTAGTTAGAAAATATAACTAATGCATATTTTGTATTGTTTTAGTTTGGTGGGAATAAGGGAGACATGGTACGATATGTAATGTCTTTTATTCTTAGGAAAGCAAGGACCATGCATGGAAGAGTAAAAGAGAATACACATATATTTGGAATTGATGCAAGAGCATCAAGCGTGTAAGAGCAATCTTGTATCACCCAAAAATATTTTCTAGTTTTCCAATAAGGGCTATTTTTGGGTAGGTTACTTTTTTTGGCAAATTCACTATTTTTAGTAAGTTTTTCGTTTGAGCATGAATTGTTCCAATTACTTTCCTGAAGGTTCATTTTGGATATATAAGTTTGCCAGTAAAATTTTGTGACAAGATCAAGTCTGGTTTTGAAGATATTAAATTTTTTATTTTGACGGGGTGCTACGAAAACTTTGAACTCAGTTTTGAAGGCCTTAGAGGCTCCAGAAGGGGTCAAAACTTGTATGAGACGGTGCTAAATGGTCCTAGCTATAAAGCACTTTGAGAGGTTTCCAAAAATTGGTAATAATAGAAAATCGGGTACACATTTCAAAATTTATGGTTTCTGAGAGTTGTGCCATCAAAACTCAATTTTTGATACAAAAAGGAAAAGAGAGAAAAATCACTTAGGTGGGAAATTGAACCACTAGTGCCAAAATGGGAAAGTTTCACTTTCTAAAATATTTTATGCTGGTTATTGGTGCTACATATATAGGGATGAAGGTGGGTTTCAGGCTCAGTTCCATAAGGGTAGTTTGTGGCTTTGTCTTATAGATTATTGTAATGAAAATGCCCATGTGGATATAGCATGTTATTTTTCAAAATATTGTAATGTCATTTCATTGAAGATAATAGAAAGTAAGTGTTATGTTATTTTTCTGAATATTGTAATATCATTTCATTAAAGATAATAGAAAGCAAATGTTCTTGTTCTTGCAATTATTCAGTTCTTGCAATTTTTTGTTTACTTCCTTGTTGTGTTGTGTGTGTTTGGGTTAGTAAGGGGAGTACCCTTAATCGAGTGGTATCAGAGAAAAATTTTGTGAATGTGTGTAGACATATCGCTTAACATGAGGTAGTTTGCACCAGGACTATGGTTGTGGGTCTGGGAGATAAGTGCGGAAAAAAAAGGCCACCACGAAGGAACTATGGGGAAGAGTTGTGGGTGTGACAAAAGAGGGTTTAGGGATCTCTAGAGACAAGTGCAAGCAATGCAAGATGAGTTGCACAAAGGAGTCAGTATTAGGGAAAGAGATGAAAGTGAGGATGTATATGAAGAAGGACAATTTGAAGAAGAGAAAGAAGAGACTAGGAATCCTTATGAGGCTAGGTTTTTTAGGGCCATTTACAAGATTAAAAAGATACCAAAGATTGAAGTTTCCACATTTTCTGGAAATCTTAATCCAAAAGAGTTGACCAATTGGGTCAATGATGTAGTAGAGTACTTTGAGTATGAAGAAGTAAAAGATCTCGAGAGGATCAGATTCGCAAAGGTCAAGCTAAGAGGTCATGCAAAAATTTGGTGGAAAAAATTTTAGTTGTGGATAAATAGAAGAGGGAACCATAAGATAACAAGATGGGATCGGTTGGCGAACAAATTGAAGAGATAGTTCATTCTTGTTGACTATGAGCTTGATTTGATGAAGAAAATGCAAGGGTTGAAGCAAGCAAGAAAATATGTCCTTATTAGAATGCATCCTTCTAAAGCCAACAAGGAGAAGATTTCCCAATACACAAATGGATTGAGTCTGAGTATTCAAGAAAATTTGATAATTGTAAGAATATCTACCATTGAAGATGCATATCAATTTTCTTTAAAGGTAGAATAAAAATTGAACAAGAAGTTTGAGAGAAAGAAAAATGGAAGAGGCCATGGTGGAAAGCCTAAGGGATGGTCTTATGGAGGATGAAATGAATATTAGAAGAAGAACTATGAATCTAGTAGCATTCAAAGTCGGAAGGGAAATAATTCCTATCATCCTCGCTATCAAAATAACGAAGATCAAAGAGGAAGATCAAGAGGACAAGGACTGGGAGGAGGAGGTTTCTATGGAATGTGTTTCCAGTGTGAAGAAGAAGGACATAGAGCTTATGAACGTCCCAAACATCAATGAAAGACAAATAGGATACCAGGCAAGTTTCACATGTAGATGAATATGTTAAGGCATCACATTCTAAATATATTGAAAGAGGAGATGTCCTTGTTACTAGAAGAGTCTTGCTAAATGATGAGAAGGAACCTATGAAAAGGAAGAATTTATTTCACATAAGATGTAAGTGTAATGGTAAAGTATGCAATGACATTATTGATGGTGGTAGTATTGATAACCTTGTTTCATAGGAAATGGTTAGAAAAAACTAAGTTAGAGAGAAGGAAGCATCTAAATCCCTACCAGATTTCTTGGTTGCAGAAGGACCACAAGGCTTTGGTTAATGAACAATGTTTGGTAAAGTTCAAAATTATAAACTATCATGATGGGGTATTATGTGATATTATACCTATGGATATTTATCCTTTTTTTTAGGGAGACCGTGACATTTTATCATAATTAAGTACCTAATGGGTATGAAAATACCTATTCTTTGACAAAGGATGGAGTCTGACACAAGTTCAAACCATTAAAGAAAATAGAGGAAAAGGTATGTAGTAATGCATAGTATGTTTAATTTATGGAAGGAAGTTTCCAGAAGGCATGAAGCATGATCATATGTCTTTTTATTTAATTCCAAAAGATGATAAATAGGAAGTAGAAGATGTAGCTGTTGGAATAATGGAATGGTGTGTACTGAGAGGGGAGGGGTGAATCAGTACCCTTAAAAAAATTTATCAATTAACCATTAGTACTCTGTTCTTGCAATACTGACCATTGATGGTATTCTACCTTATGCATGTAATATCAAAACATAAACTTAATTGCATGTAAATGTTCATAGAAATATTCATGAAATGTAAGTACACATGACACAAGAATTGGTAACGCAGAAAACCCCTGTAAGAAGGTAAAAACTGCGGTGGGGATGAAACCCACAAAGCTTCACTATCTGCAGAATAGAAAGTGCCAGTTAAGGCCACAAGTGTGATCACTTATGATGATCTTATCATGTTAGGAGTAACATTTTAGACTGGTTAGGTCTACTCAGTTAAGATATTTAGCAACACTGTTAAGTGTGCACTCAGTTAAGAGATTTACATAAGGATTGTTAAATCCACCTTCTTAAAGGATTTCTTCTATTTGCTACACTTGTTAAAATGCAGTCAAAAATACTTTTGACCTGGTAGTGTGCAATCCTGAACTGTTGAATATAGATCCTTTAAGTTTACAATGTTTGTGTATCACCTATAGTGATTGATTAATACCTCTAATCTGCTCGGTAGCCTTGAATCTTGTTCTTCATAATTGATTTCATCTTTTGTTGTCCTTCTGCATAAAACTCTTCATCTGATCCATAGATATCTGTTGCGGCTATAATAATAATTGTCTGATTGATTTCTACATCAATTTATACAATGAATTGACCTAAATAGGTTTCACGCTTTACAATGAAAACTCTATGATCAAAGGTTTACCACTTGACCTTGATCTCCTAGTTTGCATGTTTTTAATCAGTTAGACTAATTAAAACAATTACATATGCTTTACTTTTCCCTCAAGAAATGGTTTTAAAGATAAGCATAATGCTAAATATAAAACTCAAGTGTTTTATCTGATGTGTAACTCAGATCCACATTTCTCAGAATTAAAGTTGTCTCTTGGTAGACCGGTGCTCGGGTTGCTCTGTAGTCTTTCCTCGATGATGTCTCTGTAGACATTCTGCTTCTCGGGTTTCTCTGTAGACTGTCTGTTGTTTTGCTCAGTAAAGTGTGTTGTTGGTTTATACTATAAACTGTCTGTCGGTGATAGTGCACTTAGAATTTTTGGTGCCCTTTGTGAACTGTTGTGTCGGGTTGCACTATAAACCTATCTTTCAGTGATCATGTTACTGATGGTTCAAAAAAAAATTCCTTTGTATACTAATGACAAAATATTATCCTTTAGGATTATCAATCTCCCCCTTTGGCATTAGTATCAAAAACTAATATGTGCAAAACTAAAATGTTCAATATGTACACCAAAATGTTTGCCTTTTCAGTATGACTCCCCCTATGTGCATGTCTCAGTATAGTATATGTACATGTTACATTTTCCTTTATGAATATATTTCCTCTTCTATCATTTCCCCTTTTCACCTTATCATTTCCATTTTCATATTATTTCCCCCTTTATCATATCATTTCCCCCTTTTTTCAAATAATGACAAAGGTGTTCTACTTACAATTTGTCAAAAATGTGGGAATGAGATTTTTTAATATCCTCCATTTGCTTCTCCCATTTCTCTTTGAGGTGCTCAAGGTTCATGATTTCCAAGGTGATTCTGGCGTACATATCATATATTCTCTCTGTAACAGACATCTCCGGGGTGGAAATCAATGTTCTTGCCGAAGTCATATGTTGTTGCAGTAATGTGAGATTGGGTAGTAGTAGAGTTTGGAGCTCGGTTACCTCATCCTGGACTTTGGATTCTGCCTCTTGAATCTCATGTCTCAATCATTTAGATTTTACAAGCTTCTCATAATGCAACTTTAATGCATTGTCATCAGTTGTGAGACCTTGTGCACTTGTCTTAAGATCTTCATCAATTTTGGCCAACTTGTCAATATGCTCAGTAGTGAAAGTTTCTAATGTGCACAAATTCTCAATTAAGTTTACTACTTCTGACATTATCTATTCTATAGTAGTAACAAATTTAGAAAGTGTTACCTTTTTTCTGCTACTTCCTGGCTGATTTTCTCAATAAGCTTGTATAGACACTTCTTCTCAGCATGTTCCTCAATTGCCTTGTCTGCATCTACATTTTGTGATGTGATGGCGTCGGTAAGAACTTCTAATTGATCAAGTATAGGTGCACTTTGATCAATATTTGTGCTAGGTACAATCTGCAAAAGTATTTCCTTTGTGTTCTCCAAGACTTGTGAGTTCTTGTGCTCCTTTTTGAGCTTTTCATGTATTGCCTTTCTTTTACAAAGTTTACCATACTTTGTAAGTGACTCTGAATCCAATGTTCTAGGATCACAGTCTAGTATGTCAATGATTTCATCTAATGTGATTGTATTCTTATTCTTCTTCTTCTTTGAAATTGTGTTGGAAGCAGGGGAATGTAGAACTATGGCTAGTTCATTTCTTTTTCTTGCTTCGGTGATTGTGTGGGAGGTGTTGTGCCTTTTGGTTGTTTCTCAGTATTTACCTGTTGGTTGGTAGTGGACATCTCCACATCAACCTTGTCTGTATTTAGAGCCTTTTCACCCTCTGTATCCTTGGCATCATTTTTTTTTCTTCTCCACTTGTATCTTTTTGTTCATCATTTGTGCTTTTCTACTCCCCATCACCCTTATCATCGGGTATGCTTGCATCATGGTCAAGTGTCTTCTCCTTTTCTACTAAGATGATATTGATAGCTTGTATCAATAAAGGCATTTGTCTTAGTATATTGACCTATGTAGAATCTTGTGTTTCCTTTTCCTTTTCCTGCTCGATGGCAACAGTTATATCTTCATCTTTATTTGGCTCATCATCAGAATCATTAATAAGTATTATATCCTTGATGATGACCTTTATTGAATCAGCTAATGATTGAAGTATCTAAGGTACATCATCCATAGCCTTTCTTTCCTGTGTTGTCAACACAACTAGATTGATGTCCTCGGTATCATTTATGAAGATTGGGCTCGGTGTGTTAGTAATAACTGAGAGGGGGGGTGAATCAGTGGCCTCAAAAATTAATCCTTAAATCAACCCTTTAAACTTATAACCACAAATTATGCCTCAAGTTATCTTATGTCCTACAAGATGTATGCCTTGAAATACTTTAATCAATTTTCTACTTGTCGGATTGCATTGCTAATCTCTCTTTTGTATGTCTACCGATAAGCAGTTAACTATTTACCGAAACACAGTAAATATGCAGAGTATACCGATAAATCCAGAAATGCATATGTGAAATGTAAAATAGTAAAGTGATAAACCATAAACACATAACACAAGGATTTTAACATAGAAACCCTGTTAAGAGAAAAACCATTGGGACCGGTACCCCAAATTTTCACTCTTCTGAAGTGAGCCCTGTTAAGAGCCAACACTGTCAAAGGTTACAAACACAATGTTAGGTGTGACCTTGTTAGAGGATTTAGAAATATTTTTTCAACTAGTATCTGGAATCTAATGCTACCATCCTTGATCAAACACTCACTAGGCCTGTCAATAGGTATCGGACATATCCAATGCTACTTTTGTGATCAAACTTTTTGATACTCCTTGGGATGTATCTCAATTGAAAAAGACTTTTAATTCCTACTCGGTTAAGAGGCTTATATGCTTCAATGGTTAAACTGAAACACTAATGATCTATTCATACATACAACTCAATTTCACATTTTTAGATCTATTGTAGGTCCATTACTTTATTGTAGGTCCATTACTTCACTGATCAATATAATCAAATATATAACTTTGCTCCACACTTGTTCTCCTTTGTGATGCTTGTCTCACTATTCGTCGATGTCTGTAGAATCTAGCTCTTCCTTTAGCTTGCCGATCAGGACTGAAATGAAGACTTTCTTCTCCTTCATATTTTATTTAGCATCTATCTTCTTCTCTTGTTCACCCCACACACATACAATTCGTAATAAATTGAACTTGTCTCTTATAGACATGATTTCCTCTTTTCTTGGTTGTCTTGATCTTGGAGTGTTCAACAATATTTGCCAATAGATTTAAAGCAAATCTCCAGTCTGATCTAGTAGATATCTTCTTTCCAACTGGACAAAGCAGCTTTAAATCAATTACTTATCTCCGGCTTTATCTGGATGATTAAAACAATGATAAGTATCTGATAACTCTATATTTAGCTTCTTAACAGCTAAGCATTTTGTCATTTTTTGAACTCTCTGTTCTGTCGGTCAACACTTTAGTTTGTCATTGGTGATAACTGACTATTCCATCAGTGTGACTTTAGTTGTCATCGGGATCTCTGTCCTTGTCTTTTCCATCAGGAAACACTAAAATTTTGTCCATCGAGTTACTCTGTGTTTTTCTCATTGGGAAACACTGTAACTCTGCTCGTCGGTAATGTTGTGCATTTCCTCATCAGGCAACATTGTGACTTTTTTCTTTTACTCTGACCATCGGGTGCACTCTGTCGATGTATGTAGTCACTTAGTGAATACTTGACTTATATGCATTACTGATAGCATAGCCTTTGATTCATTGGTTCTTTGAAGTCTTTTAGTAGTATATCTATGACCATACAAATTATATCAAGTTGACATCAATGAAAATACAATACATTAACTAATTTAGTGCCTTGCATGAACATCAACTTAACATCTTCAAACATTCAATCAGCTACATGTCATCAATCTCTCCCTTTGGCATTGATGGAAACATACTACATTATCATACTATAGTATTGCTAATACAATATGAAATATATAGTTTCATCAAGCTTTCCTATTGTAACTATTACAAATGTCTAGTTTTCAGTAAGCTCAAATAGCTTTGATTTGATTCTTGTATCTTTCTATCTATCTCCAATCCCTTCACTGGATAGATGTAGAATCTTTTCTTTCTCTGGTGTGATGTGTTCTCCTTCTGTGTCAAGCTCTCTCCCTTTGTCTTTGATGTTTTCTCTCCCTTTGTATTTTCTCTCCCTGAGATGATAATGGATATAATCTCTCCTCTTTGTCAGTATGATAATGATGTATGTCTCTTCCTTTGACATTAATTCCAAACATCTTATCTTTTCAAACAATCTTTTGACAGTTATGTCAACTGGATCCTTTCTATCCATAATATATTCCTTGAATTTCCCAATTCATCGGTAATACCTTTGTTGCTTGGAGTAGATAAATACCTTGTTGTGTATAGATTTATCTTTGAATTCCATCTCTCTTCTTGCATCAACATGAATGATATTCTGATAATGTGTAGGCTGATGCAGCCTTCTAGTCAGCTTACTGACTAGTAAACAAGGGTCTGGCCCCTAGTCTCTTTCTCAAGTACTCAAATGCATCCTTATGAAGTGGCTTGGTGAAGATATTGGCCAATTGTTCCTTTGATTGCACATACTCAAGTATCACCTCCTTTGTCTGAACTTGTTATCTTAAATAATGATACTTGATGGCAATATGCTTTGTTTTAGCATGCATGACTGGATTCTTGGAAATGTTTATTGCACTTGTATTATCACAATAGATAACTACTGGCTCCAAAATTTTCATATGCATACCTTCCAATAACTATTTGATCCATGCAATATTTGAGAAGTTTGCAGCAGTAGCAACATACTCTGCCTCTGTAGTGGATTGTGAGATGCATCCTTGTTTCTTGTTGATCCATGTGATAAGTCTGTCACCCATGAAGAATTTTCTTCTAGTTGTGCTCTTCCGGTCATCAAGATTTCCATCCCAATCAGTGTCGGTAAATACCTTAAGTTCAAATTTTCCTTCTCTTCTATACCATGATCCATATTCCTTGGTATTCTTTAGATATCTTAGAATTATTTTCACAGTAGTCATATGTGATTCTCTAGGATTAGCATAAAATCTAGCAACTATTCCTACTGCATGTGCAATATCTAGTCTAGTATGTACAACATACATGAGTTTTCCAATCATTGATCTGTACAAAGTCTGATTTACCTCTGATGACTTGTCCTCCTTTTTCAACTTGCATCTAGTTTCCATCGGTGTTCCAACTGATTTGGATTCTTCCATCTTGAATATTTTCAGTACTTCTTTGATGTACTTGGATTGTGTAATGAAAATACCTTCATCTTGTTGCATGATCTGCAGACCAAGAAAGAAATTGATCTCTCCAAACATAGACATCTCAAACTCTTTGCTCATCTCATTTGCAAATGATTTGCATAGCATATCATTTCCTCCAAATATGATGTCATAAACAAATATCACAGCAATCAAAATGTTAGCATCAGTATCTTCCTTCAAGTAAAGATTACTCTTTTCACTAGTCCTTACAAATCCAATACCTATAAGATAGGAATGAAGTATTTCATACCAAGATCGAGGTGCTTGTTTCAATCCATACAGGGCTTTGTGAAGTCTACATACCATGTCCCTCTTGTCTGGATCAACAAACCCTTCTGGTTGTTCAATGTATACCTCTTCTTCAAGTATTCCATTCAGGAATCCAAACTTGACATCCATTTGATATACCTTGAATCATTTATATGCAGCATAAGCAAGTAATATTCTTACTCCTTCTAGCCTATAAATGGGTACAAAGGTTTCTCCATAGTCAATTCCTTCTTTTGCATACCCCTTGCATACTATTCTTGCCTTATTTCTTATGACTTCTCCATTCTCATTCAACTTATTCCTGAATATCCATTTTGTACCGATGAGATTCTTGTCATCTGGTCTTGATAAGAGTGTCCATGTCTTTTTTTTCTCTATCTGTTCAATCTCTTCATTCATAGCACTTATCCATTCATCATTATCTAGTGCAGCATTGATAGATTTGGGCTCATAATCACAAATAAGACATCTTGTATTTAGAGACTTACTTCTAGTTCTCATACTAGCCTTTTTATTTCCTATGATCTGGTCATGTGGATGGTTCCTTCTGACATATCTTGCAAGCATAGGTTCAGCTCTTTGTCTATCAACTTTATCATCATTTTGTTCTTGAAGTTGTTCTCCATCAATTTGTGCATCATCTTGAGCAATATTTTGATTGTCGGTATTTGTAGCCTGATGCTCGGGTGCAATGATCTGTTGCTCAGGATCTCTACATTATTGTTCAGGTAGGGTGTCAGGTTCCTCATTATAAGTGAATCTATTGTAGTCCTCTAGTTCGTTAGTGCTTTCCTTTTCATTCTTCTCTGCAAATTCATCTATCTTTACATTTGCACTTTCAACAATTTTGTTAGAGGCTTTATTTAGACATTTGTAAGCCCTTCTCTTGGTAGAATACCCTAAAAATATTCCTTCATTACTCTTGGAGTCAAGTTTTCCATTTCTATCATTCTTTAAGATATAACATTGACTGCCAAAAATTTTGAAATAACTTACATTGGGTGTGTATCCATACCATGGCTCATAAGGTGTCTTTTTGGTGTCTTTCTTCAATTGTACTCTATTCAATGTGTAAACAGGAGTACTAACAGCTTCCCTCCAGAATATTTGGGTGATGCCTTTCTCTATCATCAATGTCCTTTCACAATCAACTATGGATATGTTCCTTCTTTTAGCAATTCCATTCTGATGTGGTGTTCTCAGTGCAGAGACCTGTCTTTTGATTCCATGTTCATTAAAAAAGCTAGTGAATTCATCTTAAATAAATTTCCCTCCTCTATCTGACCTTAATAATTTTAACTCCTTACCACTTTGCTTCTCAACCATTGCTTTGTACCATTTAAGCATCTTAAATGCTTCTTATTTATCTTTTAGAAACATGAATATCATCATTCTAGAGTAATCATCAACAAAGAGAATAAAATACCTATCTCCATAATAGCTCTTTGTCCTCATAGGTCCACATAAATTAGTATGGACTAATTCTAGAATTGCATCAGATATATGGATTTTTCTTTTAAAACTAGACTTTGTCATTTTACCTTTTTAACAATTCTTACACATGATATTGTCGGGCTTGGTCATCGTCGGTACACCTCTGACATTTCTCTTTTTGCTAATCTTTATCATGTTGTCAAAATTCACATGACACAATATTTTGTGCCATAACCATATGTCTTTGTTTGTAGCAATCAAACAAGTGGTGTCAGTATCATTCAGATAGAATAAATTACCTTTTGTCTGCTCACCGGTACTAATCAAATTTCCTAATTTATTGAAGATCCTATTGGTAAACAGATTGTTCTTCCTTATTATTACTCTAAAATACCCAAATATGAAGAAGCAATTGAATACAATAGTTGGGAAATTATAATTGTAAACTAACTTCCCTCTGAATTTAAAGGTATAGCTCCCTTGTATGAATGATTTTTAGTGAATTTTGATCTTTCCTAATCTAACGGGGGTATGTTCTTGACCCGAGAACATAAGAGGTAAACCAAGCTAAACCTAGGTAGGAAATAGCTCAGGCAGGATAAATTCAACCCTAAATCTAGCTGATTCTGAGATTTCATCAATCAGATTGAACCCCAAAACTGGTAATGCATGAACAACTACTAAAAATGTAGATGTGAGACTAAAGATTAATGATGAAATGAGAATGAATTGATCTATATCATAGAATTTTTTCTCAAACTTAGGATAACAATAGATTTTCCCTTTAATTAACTATATCAAATCATAATATGGAACTCTGGTTCAAATACAGATTGCAAATCCAACTTCAAAGAAACACTTGTATTAAATAGAAAGGTAAATGCAATGAAATGGAATAGTTAAAGAAATGGTATTCAGACACACACAATTGACTCCGCAAAATGCTATCTTTCACACCAAAACTTAGTCAACCTTTGTATTAACTTTCGGTATAGTAGATATAGATTTTGAGTCTTGGCCGTTACAAAAACAGTAACCAAAATGGTTCAACTTCTTTTTAAGAAGGAATGATAAAAAAAGGTTTATCTGTTAAAATATCATCAAAATTGGGTACAAAGGGAGAATCTATTTAAGCTTCAGTTTCATACCCTTTGCCTAATTTATCCCTATAGGCGGTGACAGTTGTAATAACTCTGATGAGCTCTTCATGCCTGTTGACATGGAAATTGGTATATCGGATGAGCCACCTGGAATGCTCCTTAGCCAGGATCTTAATTGCATCTGTCTGATCCTTCAATTCTTCCATGGATTTATAAATACATCCACTCAACTGCTAGAGTTCTGGCACTTTGTCTAAATGGGTGGAAGACTACTCTGACAGTTTATGCACATAATCAGAAAATGATTTCTGTATATTGGCCAATCCTATCATTTCTTTGCCTTGTCCACTCATCTATGATTCTGTGTGCAGACCTTGAAGAATCTTAAAGTCTTTATTTTTTTCCTCCTTGATCTTAACATCTAGTTGTTGCAACCCGGTCTCAACCTAAATGATCATCTTGATTTTGAACTCTAGGTTTTGAAGCCACTCGATTAGAGGTTCATATCCTTTTTGTAGAGACTTGGCTTTCAATGCCTCTTTGGTCTTCATCTTTACTTCCACATGGAGTGTCACTATGCACTCCTAACACTTCACTCTCTCAGATGGGAGAGTCTACAAGTTCTTCTCAATGTTGTTCCTTTCCATTTCTAGTCTTAAGAGAGCATTACCCAGTTGTTTGACAACTGCCAATCCTTCAGATTTGAGTCTCTCAACCTGTCACTTATCAGTCTGTGCAAAGTGTCTATCCTCTTGCAATTTAGCTATTATGGCTTGATTCTCCATGGCATTGGGATCAAATGTGGTCTGAGTACTAGGAATACTAGCAACTGGAGTGACCAACTGCCGGATGAAATTAGTCAGTTCACTGACTTCGGCCTTAAGTTGTACCTTAGCTGTTTTAAGTTCTTACAGTTCTTCTTCAATCACTATATTAGTAGATTTCCACCAATCCACCTTGGTATCATTCTGAGCTAAACCCATGTCAAATGAATGTAGTTCAAAATCTGAAGGGGTTAAATCTTTAACCTGCCCTCCTTCATGTATTTCTCTACCTCCATGGTGAAGTGCCCAGTTTCTAGATCCCGGCCCAAGGTGGAAAACATTTTTACTTTCTTAACCTTTGTTATAGTGGTGTTGGGTTGCAAGGCTTGAGCTAAATTATCTTTGCTGGGAGCTCCTTCTTCTACTCTCTTTCTTTTGTGCTCTAGAGTGTTCTCTATCCATGATTCGATGCTGGTGACCTTTGTGGCAGAGACCAACTCCTCTATAAACAGTTTCCTAATGACTAGAGGAGTAGACTTTGGTCTTGACGAAAATGGATTTACAAAGGTGGGGGAAGAAAACACCAATCTGATGTCTTGGGTAGCCTCTTATTTCTTCTCAACCCTCTTGTCTGATTCTGTAGCTGAGGCATTGGAGGTATCTTCACCCACCTCCACTACAATAGGGAACTCTCACCTTGGGGTATCTTGGGTTAAAGTGTCGGTCGAGACATCTATAGTGATTGCTTTAGCTGACTACTTAGGTCCCGCACCTTTGGTGGGTTCCTCTGTCAACCCAATATCCAAAAGTGGGCCTTCTCCACAAGTCTTCTTTAGTTGAACTTCTTTTTCAAGAGGTTCATTACCTCCCCCGGCTAGCTGAGATGAACCTTTGGTCATAGTTGGGAGTATCACCGAAGAAGTTGTTGCAATGTTGGAAGTATCCTTTTTCGGGGTCCTTTGAGTAGGAGGCTTCCTTTCTGACCTCTTCCTTCTTCTTATCGTCCATTCAACCCACTACTTTGTCCTCTTGTAAATGTCACTCATTAGAGTCTACAAGTCACTGATGGCTTAATCTAGCATGGGCTCGGAACTGATAGGGGTGAGATTTATCTTCTCCAAGTATGTATTTTCATACATATGATTACCATCATCTTGTAACCCCTCCACTACTATGTTAAATTTGAACTTTTTGATTTGTTCAATAGTTAACCTAATGTAGAATCATTCTCTACTCTCCAACTCATCTCTGCAATTGGCCCAGTAGTCTTTGATGTCATCTACATGATGGATAGCTCGGCTCATTTGCAAGTAGTCACAAGCATAATTAATAGGATCATACTATGGCCTCAGAACATCATAGGTTTCTAATGAAAACCTCTTTGATAATGTCTTTAGAACATTCTTCACCTCAAACCGGGATGCACAACTGTAAGCTCTGATAGTCATGGGGAAGTTGTAGCCTTTCTTCTTGGCATCAGCATAGATCAAATTCACTTGAAGCTCTTGTCTCATTGCCTCCACTAGCACAATCATATTAGTAGGATATCTGGGCATCTTCAGAGGGAAGTCATCGAATCCTGCAAGACGAATGTATGAGAAATCCCCAAATTGAATGAAATAACATCCAAACTGGCTAATAAAAGCCATGGCCTCAGGAGAGAGTCTCCTTTCTGGGCAGCCTTGTAGCTCCCTGCACAGTCTCATTATAAACGTGTCATTAACTTGGAGGTAATCAACATAGCTATTATGCAACTCCAAAGAGAGGAAAATTTTGTAGCTCTTAACATCATCAGGAAATTCCTCTAGTCTAGGAAGCCCTGGCCAAATTTGGATCGTGGCCAATATATACAATAAAACTGAAGACAAATAAAATTCATTTTGATGTTTAGCTCTGTCTAGGGCATTGGCCAGATTCTCACTTACCATAAATGCCCAATCAAAAAAATGGTGTTGAGAATAGACGACCTGCACCAAGAAGAAATGATGATCTACAAAATTGAGTGCCTCACTCTCGCCTCTGATCCTGTGGAGTAGCACCAGGATGTTTATGATTTTTGGCTTCAGGTTAGTGTCATATAGTGTTTTTGGCAGCTTCCATTTGGCACTTCTAGGCTCTTGAAACCATGCCTTCATTATCTCCTTCCAAACTAACTTCTTTGCTATATATTCAGTCACCGCCTAACTGTATGTCATTTCTAAATACTCAACTTGCTCTAGGATGCGAAGTGAGTTCTGAACTGATTCTCTATCGATAGAGAGAAACACCATATCATTGGACAAGAGGATTTTCTTGGTGTCTAGGTTGTATCAAGCTATACATTCCTAGATCATTTTTGGGGCTTAAATGGCTATGGGAAAACTAGCGGCTTTGACTAATCCACTCTCCTTCAGTTTCTTGGTGATGGGATGCATCTGTTCTTCTTTTAGCCTATTTTGAAAGTTCTACATATAAAAGAACTTTAGAGATGTATCTAAGATCTTATACCAGTCAGAGGTGATGTCGTTCATTCCATCAAATCCCATAAATCTAGAAGTCATGCTTTGAATGATTTGTTTTGGGAAATAGGAGTATCTCTTAGGAATGCAGGGGCAAAGAATAATCAATATCAGAGGCTTCAAATTCCAACAATTTGTCAAGAAAATGGTAGCTCCTGTTTGCAAACTTCAACTAATTTTATAGCTTTTGAATTCTTACCATTTAACGGCTGACTTCCTGCGCCACATGAATGAACAGACCCAAGCATTAATGGAAAAAGTCCGTTATGAAGTAAAACAACTTTATTTGGATTAATTACTTTGCTCTTAAAGACCATTGAGAAATGTCTTTTAACTTTAGTAATTGTAACGGTAACTTTCCTAAGGTAGCGAAAAATTACTTTTCCACTTCTCCTTTGGGCAGAGAGATTCTTTTGGAGTGCTCTCTATTTGAAAATCCACCGAAAGAGAAATTTAGCTTGTTGAGATGCTAAAATGATATTTGTTGATTTCAATGGCTTTCTTCATGCCTTGGATCACTTATGAGATTGATTTCCCTTCAAAAATCCTTCATTTTAATGGTTTGGTGGAAAATGTACTCTGCAGGTCGAAACCTGCCTATTGGAGTAGCAGAGAAGCTATTTTCTTCTTTTTTGCCAGCAGGCTTACATCTTAGATTTCTCTCCATTTAATCATTCCTTTCGGTCTGCAGGGATGTATTCTAAATGCAATAGTCTTTCTAAGCCCAGATCATCCACTTTAAAACTGTACCAACTGCTGAGACATCATGGAATAGTCAACTGCAGAAAATGCACCCTACTGGTTCTTTTCCTCCAGTGGAGAAGCCCGAACCCAATTTTCCGCCAATGAAGCAATATAAAGTATTCAAGCTACAAACTCTAAAATCACAGAAGATAAATGTTAGAAGTCTCCGAATTATGACCTTCATCAAATTTGGGATCTTAAAGTTACCTAATTAAGCATGACTTCATATACAAATCCCCCCGGTTGCAAGGAGAATTGAAATTGGGAAAATATGATAAAGGTCGCCTATCCTAAGGGGACAGTTTAGACTTAGACTCTAGAAAATCACAATCTTTCAAAACCACTACTATCAACTAAACTTCCACTTTTGTCTAAAGGTATGCAAACTAAAAGTGGGGCAACAGTTGGCTCTGTATGGGGACTTGGAAATTCACATATCCAAGCAAGGAACTCAAATCTCTAGTTTCACAAAGCCCAATTAAAGGTGGCTCACAACAAAACTAAAGCAAGACACGAAAAAGGAAGCCTAGCTAGGAAAACAAAAATAGGAACTAAACGTAACTATAGTACAATACAGGGGTTACCTGTTTTAAATTCAGATCTGATAGAGCTTCAAATCCTAACCATTATATGTCAGGGGTAGCACCTCACCATCTGGATAAGTTAGTTTAAAATAATTCTTCTCAAACGCCTGATGGATCTTAAAAGGTCCTTGACATAATGTTTCAAATTTTTTGTGCATGCCTTTGGGTGCCCTGTGCTTGTCCCATAACAACACCATGTCTCCCTCCATAAATTTTTGGGGTCTTCTCTTTTTGATAAACAAGTTCCTTACACGCATTTGGTGCCATGTGATATGATCAACCATTTTTTCCCTTTCTTCTTCCAGTTTGTTCAGGTACAGAATTTTTTTTCTAAACCATCTTCGTACATGTTGTCCTCTACTGTTGTTCTCATTTTGCAAGTTGCTAACTCCAATGGCAATGGGAGACTGGCTTCTACCCTGTAAACAAGTTCAAAAGGAGATACACCAATGACTCTTTTGGGATTCACTCTATCTACCCAGAGGGCTTCATTGATTTTCTTATGACAGGTTCTCTAGTTATCTGCCACAATCTTTTTCATGATGTTTACTAAATTTTTATTGATGGACTCAGCTTGACCATTCCCTTGAGGGAAGTAATAAGACAAATGAATGATCATGATGCCATACTCAAAACAAAATTTAGTAATTTCTTGAGAGGAAAAGTATGTGACATTATCCATAACTAACTTAATAGGCACACCATATCTTACTAGAATATTTTCTTTGATAAACTCACATACCACCTCCAAAGTAGTTCTCTTGGTTTATTTCACCTCCACCCATTTCATGAAGTAATCAGTTGTAGTGATTATGTAGGTATGACCTGCGCTAGACATGGGATTTATAGGACCAATAAAATCAAGACCCCACAGCTGGAAAGGACCCTCAATTACCACTGGTCTTAAAGGTAGTGCTGCCAACTAAGGCTTTCCAGTAAACATTTTTCATTTTTCACATCTTGCTACCCAACGGTAAGCATCTCTAAACATTCCTAGCCAGTAATAACACTGCCTCAAAATCTTGAATGCAGTGACTGATGAGGAGAAGTGTCCTCCACAAGCTTCTTCATGAAACACCTTTAGTAGCTTCTCTTAATGTTGTTTGTCGACACACCAGAGGAAAGTTCCATCTATAGACCTCTTATATAGTCTGTCCTCCCAAATTACATATTTAGAAGCTTTCAGTTTCAGATCTCTTCTTTGCTTTGATGTTAACCCTTCAGGGAATTCACCATATGTTAGGAAATACACAATGTTTTCAAACCAAGGGTCTTGCATACTTACCTTCAAAACCAAATGCATAATTTCTGGATCTTCGTCCGCTTGGTTTTCTTCCATCGCCTTGCATAGTGCATTCCCTCTCACCAACTTGGTGGGCTTGATCTCTATATCATATTCTTGGGTTTTAGCCACCCATGCTCCTCTGTTGTTACTTCCTACATCCTTTGAGTCAATATACTTTTTACTGCAATATCAGGCACATACACCAGAGAGTGAGAGTGTAAAATGTAAAATCAATTCTTTAATACACCAGAGAGTGAGTGTAAAATGAGAGTCAATTCTTTAAAGCCTTTACAACTGCAAAAGTGTGCTTTTTAGTCTGAGAGTATCTCAGTTCATGATTTTTTAGAGGTGTTCTCATAAAAGCAATGGGAGCTTGGATTCCCTCGTTCTCCTGCATTAGGATGGCTGATAGAGTATGTTCAAAAGAATAACAATAGATTATGAAATCTTTCTTATAATCTGGGTGACATAACATAGGAGCGTTGGCTATGGCATCCTTTATGCTCTTGAACACTTGTTTACCAGGATCATTCCACTTGAAACTCACATTTCCCTTCAGCATTTCCACTAAACATTTGGTAATCTTAGAAAAATCTGGAATGAATCTCCTGAGAAAGTTTACCTGGCCGAAAAATGATTTCACTCCAATTTTGTTCATAGGTAAACTCAATTGTTGGATTTCTCTTACTCTTTCTGGGTCGATCCTTATGCCTTCTTGGGAAACAATGTGACCCAGCAATTTCCCTTTAGTTACACAAAAAACTGACTTCTTGGGGTTCAATGAAATCCCATCTTCTCGACACCTTTGCAATACTCTTCGTAAATCATTTATGGGATCTACTCTTTTCCTAGAAAATACAGTAAGATCATCTAGATATATACCAATGATTTTGTTCTTCATATCACTAAAGGAAAGGTCCATACCTCTCTGAAAGGTGGCTCTGGCATTGATTAACCTGAATGGCATTCTATGATATGCAAAGGTGCCCCATGGAGTGGTGAAATAAGTTTTATGCTGGTCTGCTTTCTCAACTTCAATCTAGTTATACCCTGAGAAGCCATCTAACATGGACATCATTTCAGCTCCATCCATGGTCTGCAAGAGATGATCCATGTTGGGAAGTGTGTAATTTTCCTTCAAGGAAGATTTATTAAGGTTTTTGAAGTCAACACAGATTCTTATCTCTCCATTCTTCTTCCTCACATGAACTATATTTGCTACCCAGGTAGAATGATGGATAGGGTATATGATCCTTTCTTTGAGCATTTTATCAACTTCCATGAATATGGCATCAGAAAATTTGGGGTTGTAATTTCTTTGTTTCTATCTGAATGGAGTTCTCTCAGGTTTTAAGGGAATCTAGTGTTTGAATTTCTCATTCATAAAACTTTTCAAATCTTCATAACTCCAAGAAAAAACATCCTGGTATTCTAGGAAGAGTTTCCCGGCCTCTTTCCTCTCCTCTTCAGTACAACATTTCCCAATGTTTATCATCTTGGGATTCTTCTCAGTTCCTATGTTCATTCCCTCATATTCACTAGTGGTAGGACCTCTCTTGATTCTCTTCTTCTTAACAAAGGTGTCATGCATATTAAAAAGCTTCTCAAGAGTGACCAAATGGGGAGGAATGATATTACCTTGTAACTGGATGACATATGACTTATCCTTATTTTTCTCTTCCTAACATTCTCCTTTATTTATGTTAGGAACATCTTTAGGGAATTCACCACCTCTCTTCAGAAAGAGAAGGAGGTTCAGGTCATCTTCAAACACTTGCCAATCTTCTACATTATCAGGCACAGACGATCAATATACAATCTCCACTTGGTACTTCTTATCTTTGAATTCTGGGTGAGGGAGGAGTAGTGAAGCTGACACTGCCAAGGATTCTGCCTTAGAGTTCAATTCTCTCGGCATGGATTCAATAAAGAATGCATCTAGTGCCTCTATCTCATCCCATACTCTATTTTTGTAGTTCTTTAATCTATGATTTTTTATAGAGTATTGATTTTTGACTTGACGCACGATTAGCTCAGCATCACCATGAGCTCTCAAGATCTTCACACCCTTTTCCTTTGCAGAAATAATCCCTAATAGGAGGGCTTCATACTCAGTAGTATTGGTGGTTTTCCCAAACTCCAATTTATAAGCCAGGGGCTCACATACTCCATCTGGTGATATCAAGACCACACTTGCACCAGATCCTGACGATGCACAACTGCCATCATATTCAAGAGTCCAGATCTGTGGAGTTTCTTCTACGGAAAAACTACTTTTCCTCTTCTCCAGGATCTATTTCCTCGTCATGGTCATTGGTGAACAACATGTAGTTACCAAATTCTGACTCTTGATACAGTATTTGGGCTTTTGGGTCATCAGATTTCAGCACTGTGAACTTAGCTTTCTCCTTTGGAACTAGTTTTATCTTTTTTTTACCTACAGGGATTGAAGCTTGGGACCAATCCAACTTTATCTCCCCTCCAAGGTCTCTGCAAAAACTCTTTCTGAACAGTAAACCATAACTAGTGGGTATATCAGCGACAAGAATAGTTAACAACATTTTCTTCTCAAGGTGTGCTGCCAGAGCCACTTGAGCATCTTTAATCTAGCCGACCAGATGTACTTGCTTAGAATCCATAGAGTAACACATACCATGGGCTTTAGTGAGAGTAAGGTCTAATGATTTAGCTACAGTTGATGGCATTACATTATCTGAGGCTCCGGAGTCTATTATGTAATTGCTTAACTTGCAACCATTGATATATAATGACACATAGAACGGGTCAGGTTTTTGGCCTGGGAAAGTGGCCAAAATGGAAGGTTCCCCTTACTTATTTGGTTCTACAAATATAGACTCATTTTCTATGGTATTCATGAAATTTTGGTTTAACTCTGGATTCCCTTCTTTACAGTAATCTACTAGCTTTTGCAGTTCTATGGGATTAGACTTAAGGTAGTCTATAGGAGAAATCTGAATTCTGGAATGTCTACATAATTGAATAATGTCAAAAGAGCTTTTCTCCTTACCTATTTGTAGAATTCTCACTCCTTGATTGGCCTCCTTAGAATAGGAGGTAGATGCCTCATTATTTTTAAGTGGAGGTGTTGAAGCAGGGATTTTATCCTTCTGACTCCGGCTCAAGACTGTATAAGAGATCCCGTCTATGGTAGCGTAACATGTTTCTTCTTGTTCTGAATCTGATTCATACTCTAAATATAAGTTTTTAGAGTTGCCATGCGAGTATGAATTTGGTTCAGCTCTAGACACCCCAGCATTCTACTCATCAGTCTAATGCATTTTCCAAGCATAAGCTACATCGGGGTAGCTCTCTCCATCATGATTTGTAGTTAGGTGGAAGGCACACATGCTTTCTTTTTTAGGAGGAGCTTCTATAGCTAGCCTCTATGGTGGAGCAGTCAACTATAACACCTTTCCATCAACATTCCTCCCCTCATTGTTTCTCCCATGTTGCTTTTGAAATTTTCACTGGTAGGGATTATTAAACCTAGGGAGTTGCCTCTTGAAGGCAATGAATTCATTGGACAATTTTTAAATCATCTCATCTGATGATGTAGTATTACTACTACTAGATCTAGATTGTATCTCTCTTTTCCATTTCCTGGATGAGAGCATATGGTCTTCAAGTTCTATGACAGTTCTTTGTGTGGCATCCAAATCTGTAGGGTTCACCCTTTTTAGATCATAATTGATGTCTGGTAGCATAGTACTTATGAAGAATGTTTTCAAATTTCCTGTCATAGGCCTATCAGTTGTTGGTATATGATTTACAAGCTTATTGAATTTAGCTATAAAATCCCTCATATTGATAGAATGATCTTTCTTGATAGAAGTTAGTTGCGTCAATAGGGCATGCTCATCTTCAGCAGTTTTAAACCTTCTTTCAAAAGCAACTCTCATGGAGGCCCAATCTATAATGGAAGAATTAGGTAAGTGGTGGAACCAATCGGCAGCACCCTCAACAAGGGTCTCAACAAATAATCTAATGGCCACATCCTCTTCTCGTACTACTAGGATATTAACTAAAGCAAAGAAGGCAGCAATGTGCTCGTTCATGGATACTTTCCCATCTCCAAAAAATTTAGGAAATTTCTTTCTAGATCCTGAAGGAAGAGGATTGTATGCTACTAATTGTAATGGTTGAATTGCAGTGGCCCAAGGAAGTGCCATAACTACTGGAGGTAGATAGGGTGCTAGATTAACAAAAGGAGGGGCAACTACTCCGTGCAACATTAAAACTTAACAAGTAGCAGGCAAAAAAGAAGATTGTTTAGGACGCAAAGGAGGCCTACTTTTGCTCTTAATATTTATGTTCTTCTGGTGGGGTACTTCAAGTAGAGCAAAATCAATTTTTGCAAGTCTCTCAAAAATTGGGTCTATGTCACCTTCCTTCTTTGCGCTTCTGAGAAACCTCTTGGGCTCCAGGATTCCAACTAGTCTTCTAGCCTAGCTTCACACTCGGCTTGACGTTGTGCCCTTCTTATGTTTCTCCTTCAGATGGCTTCTTCAAGGGATTCTTCTATAGCTTCTTCTTGTTCAAGCACTTGAATAGTGTTTCTATAATGTTTTGTGTCTCTTCTATATCTCCAGACAAAAGTGTTCAATGAAGAGATGATATCCCCTTGATCATCTTCGAATCCAAGATTCGGTTGGAGCACAGGAATTATGTTTTCATGGGGAAGCACTATCTTTCTCCATGATATGCTTATGGTATAATGATTGTTTGACTCCCCAGTAGAGTCACCAAAAATTTGTTGGTAAACAGATTGTTCTTCCTTATTATAACTTTAAAATACCCAAATATGAAGAAGCAATGGAATACAACAGTTGGAAAATTATAATTGTAAACTAACTTCCCTCTGAATTTAAAGGTATAGCTCCCTTGTATCATTGATTTTCAGTGAATTTTGATCTTTCCTAATCTAATGGGAGCATGTTCTTGACCTAACATTAGAAGAGGTAAACCAAGCTAAACCTAGGCAGGAAATAGCTCAGGTAGGATAAATTCAACCCTAAATCTAGCGGATTCTGAGATTTCATCAATCATATTGAACCCCAAAACTATTAATGAATGAAAAACTACTAAAAATGCAGATGTGAGACTAAAGATAAACAATGAAATGAGAATGAGTCAATCTATATCACATAAATGTTTCTCAAACTTAGGATAACAACATATTTTCCCTTTAATTAACTATATCAAATCATAATACAAAACTCTGGTTCGAATATAGATTGCAAATCCAACTTCAAAGAAACACTTGAATTCAATAGAAAGGTAAATGCAATGCAATGGAACAGTTAAAGCAATGGTATTCAAACACACACAATTCACTCCACAAAATGCTATCTTTCACACCAAAATTTAGTCGACCTTTGTATTAACTTTCGGTATAGTACATATAGAGTTTCAGTCTTGACCGTTACTAAAAGAGTAACCAAAATGGTTCAACTTCTTTTTAAGAAGGAATGATAAACAAAGTTTTATCTATTACAATATCATATAAATTGGGTACAAAGGGATAATCTATTTAAGCTTCAGTTTCATTCCCTTTGCCTAATTTAGCCCTATAGGCGGTAACAACTATAATAACTCTGATGAGCTATTCATGCCTATTGACATGGAAATTGGTATATCAGATGAGCCACCTAGAATGCTCCTTAGACAGGATCTTAATTACATTTGTCTAATCCTTCAATTCTTCCATGGCTTTATAAATACATCCACTCAACTGCTAGATTTTTGGCACTTTGTCCAAATGCGTAGAAGACTGCTCTGACAGCTTATGCACATAATCAAAAAATGATTTCTGCATATTGGCCAATCCTATCATTTCTTTGCCTTGTCCACTTGTCTATGATTCTATGTACAAACCTTGAATAATCTTAAAGTCTTTATTTTGTTCCTCCTTGATCTTAACATCTACTTGTTGCAACCCGGTCTCAGCCTGAAATATCATCTCGATTTTGAACTCTAGGCTTTGAAGCCACTCGATTAGAGGTTCATCTCCTTTTTGTAGAATCTTGGCTTTTAATGCCTCTTTGGTCTTCATCTTTACAGCCACATAGAGCGTCACTATGTACTCCTGATACTTTAATCTCTCAGATGTGAAAGTCTGCAAGTTCTTCTCAATGTTGTTCCTTTCCATTTCCAGTCTTAAGAGAGCATTACCTGGTTGTTTGACAACTGCCAATCCTTCATATTTGAGTCTCTCAACCCATCCCTTGTCGATCTATGTGAAGTTCCTATCCTCTTGCAATTTGGCTATCCTCTTGCAATTTGGCTATTATGGCTTGATTCTCCACAGCATTGGGATCAAGTGTGGTCTGAGTACTGGGAATACTAGCAACTGGAGTGACCAACTGCTGGATGAAATTAGTCAGTTCACTGACTTCGGCCTTAAGTTGTACCTTAGCCATTTTAAGTTCTTCCAGTTCTTCTTCAATAACTATATTAGTAGATTTCCACCAATCCACCTTGGTATCATGCCGAGCTAAACCCATGTCAAATGAGTGTAGTTCAAAATCTAAAGGGGTTAAATCTTCAAACCTGCCCTCCTTCATGGGTTTTTATACCTCCATGGTGAAGTGCCCGGTTTCTGGATCCTAGCCCAAGGTGGAAAGTTTTTTTACTTTCTTAGCCTTTGTTGTAGTGGTGTCGGGTTGCAAGGCTCAAGCTAAAGTATCTTTGCTGAGAGATCCTTCATCTACTCTCTTTCTTTTTCACTTGAGAGTGTTCTCTATCCATGATTCGATGTTGGTGACCTTGGTGGAAGAGACCAACTCCTCTATAAATAGTTTCCTAATGGCTGGAGGAGTAGAATTTGGTCTTGAAGCAAATGGATTTATAGAGGTAGGGGAAGAAGACACCAATCTGATGACTTGGGTAGCCTCTTGTTGCTTCTCAACCCTCTCGTCTGATTTTGTAGCTGAGGGATTAGAGGTATCTTCACCCACCTCCACTACAGTAGGGGACTCTTGCCTTGGGGTATCTTGGGTTGAAGTGTCAGCTGGTACATCTATAGTGCCTACTTTAGCTGACTGCTCAGGTCCCACACCTTTGGTGGGTTCCTCTGTCGACCCAATATCTGGAAGTGGGCCTTCTCCACAAGTCTTCTTTGGTTGTACTTCTTTTTTAGGAGATTCATCGCCTCCCCTGGATGGCTGAGATGAACCTTTGGTCATAGTTGGGAGTATCACCAAATAATTTGTTGTAATGTTGGAAGTATCCTTTGTCAGGTTCCTTTGATTAGGAGGCTTCCTTTCTGATCTCTTCCTTCTTCCTATTATCCATTCAACCCACTGCTCTATCCTCTTGTAAATGCCACTCATTAGATTCTGCAAGTCACAAATGGATTGATCTAGCATGGGCTCAGAACTAATAGGGGTGAGATTTATCTTCTCCATGTATGTATTGTCATACATGTGATTACCATCATCTTCTAACCCCTCCACTGCTATGTTAACATTGAACTTTTTGATTTGTTCAATAGTTAACCTGGCGTAGAATCTCTCTCTACTCTCCAAATCATCTCTGCAATTGGCCCAGTAGTCTTCGATGTCATCTACATGATGGATAGCTCATCTCATTTTCAAGTAGTCATGAGCATAATTAACAAGATCATATTGTGGCCCCAGAACATTATAGGTTTCTAATGAAAACCTCTTTGAGAATGTCTTTAGAGCATTCTTCACATCAGATTGGGATGCATAACTGTAAGCTCCGATAGTCATGGGGAATTCTTAGCCTTTCTTCCTGGCATCATCACAGATCAAATTCACTTGAAGCGCTTGTCTCATCGCCTCCACCAGCACGATCATATCAATAGGATATTTGGGCAGCTTCAAAGGGAAGTCGTCAAATCCTGCAAGATGAATGTATGATAAATCCCCAAATTGAATGAAATAACATCCAAACTAGCTAATAAATGCCATGTCCTCGAGAGAGAATCTCCTTTCTAGGCAACCTTGTAGCTCCCTGTACAGTCTCATTGTAAACACATCATTAACTAGGAGGTAATCAGCATAACTGTTATGCAACTACAAAGAGGGGAAAAATTTGTGGCTCTTAACATTATTAGGAAATTCCTCTAGTCTAGGAAGCCCTGGCCAAATTTGGATCATGGCCAATATATACAATAAAACTAAAGACAAATAAATTTCATTTTTATGTTTAGCTCTGTCTAGGGCATTGGCCAGATTTTTGCTTACCATAAATGCCCAATCAATAAAATGGTGTTGAGAAAAAACTACCTGCACTAAGAAGAAATAATGATCTACAAAATTGAGTGCCTCACTCTCACCTCTGATCCTGTGGAGTAGCACCAAGATGTCTATGATTTCCAGTTTTAGGTTAGTCTTGTATAGTGTTTTCGGCAGCTTCCCTTTGGTGCTTCTAGGCTCTTGAAACCATGCCTTCATTATCTCCTTCTTCCAAACTGACTTCTTTGCTATATATTTAGTCACCACCTAACTGTATGTAATTTTTGAATACTCAGCTTGCTCTGGGATGTAAAGTGAGTTCTAAACTGATTCTCTATCGATAGAGAGCAACACCATATCATTGGGCAAGAGGATTTTCTTGGTGTCTGGGTTGTATCGAGCTATACATTCTCAGATCAATTCAGGGGCTTGAACAGCTACAAGAAAACCAGCAGCTTCGACTAATCCGCTCTCCTTCAGTTTCTCGATGATGGGATGCATTTGATCTTCTTTTAGCCTATTCTGAAAGTTGTGCATATCAAAGAACTTTAGAGATGTATCTGAGATCTTATACCAGTCAGAGGTGATGTTGTTCATTCCGCCAAATCCCATAAATCTAGAAGCCATGCTTTGAATGATTTGGTTCAGGAAACAGGAGTATCTCTCAGGAATGCAAGGGCAAAGAATATCAATATCAGAGGCTTCAAATTACAACAATTTGTCAAGCAAATGGTAGCTCTTTTTTGCAATCTTCAACTGATTTTATAACTTTTGAATTCTTACTATTTAACGGTCGACTTCCCGCGCCACACAAATGAACAGACTCAAGCATTAATGAAAAAGCCTGTTATGAAGTAAAATGGCTTTATTTGGATTAATTAATTTTCTCTTACTGGTCATTGAGAAATGTCTTTTCACTTTAGTAATCATAATGGTAACTTTCCTAAGGTAGCAGAAAATTACTTTTCCACTTCTCCTTTGGGCGGAGAGATGCTTTTGGAGTGCTCTCTGTTTGAAAATCCTCTGAAAGAGAAATTTAGCCTATTGAGATGCTAAAATGATATTTATTGATTTCAATGGCTTTCTTCATGCCTTGGATCACTTATGAGATTGATTTCCCTTTGAAAATCCTTCATTTTAATGGTTTGGCAGAAAACGTACTCTGCAGTTCGAAACCCGCCTGTTGGAGTAGCAGAGAAGCTATTTTCCGCTTTTCTTCTAGCAAGCTTACATCTTATATTTCTCTCTATTTAATCATTTCTTTCGGTTTGTAGGGATGTATTCTAAATGTAATAGTCTTTCTAATCCCAGATTGTCCACTTTAAAACTATACTGACTGCTGAGACATCATGGAATAGTCAATTATGGAAAACGCACCCTGCTGGTGCTTTTCCTCCAGTGGAGAAGCCCGAACCCAATTTTCCGCCAATGAAGCAATATAAAATATTCAAGATACAAACTCCAAAATCATAGAAGATAAATGTTATAAGTCTCTAAACTGTGACCTTTATCAAATTAGGGATCTTAAACTTACCTGATTAAGCACAACTTCATATACAAATCCCCCCGGTTCGCAAGGAGAAGTGAAATTGGGAAAATTTGATAAAGGTCGCCTATCCTAAGGGGACAATTTAGACTTAGACTCCAGAAAAACACAATACTTTCAAAACCACTACTATCAACTAAACTTCCACTTTTGTCTAAAGGTATGCAGACCAAAAGTGGGGCAACAGATCCTTACCTTCTTATTTTCAAATGCTACTTTGTGACCTAAATTATTCAACTGAGAAACACTCAATAGATTATAATTCAGTCCATTTACCCAATAAGAATTTTCATATTTTATCTTGTTATTCAACATTATTGTTCCTCTACCTTCAATTGGACAAGGTGTGTCATTACCCATTCTTACTGAACCACCTTTATAGTATTCAAAAGTCTTAAACTTTTACTTATCACCGGTCATATGGTGAGTGCAGCCACTATCTATGATCCAAATATCATTTTTGTTGACCTTATATATGAGAGATGTTTCTACATACCTTTCTTCATCATCATCTGAATCATCCTTTACAGCCACAAACACCATCTTGATGTCTTCATCAGATTCGGTGTCAGTATCATCATCTTTGCATTTTGCTAGGTAAAGGTAGTCTCGGGTATCTCTTCTTTCTGATTTTGGGTAGCTTCTGCAATCACATCTTTCAGACTTCTTTTCAAATGATCTATCATTACTTCTATCATCTTTTCTTTGGTTAGTACATCTTGCAGCAAAGTGTCCAATCTCTTTGCAATTAAAACAAACAAGTAGTAATTTAACTTTGTATTTACCTTTGCCTCTTTGCATTCTTCTAGCCATAAGTGCTTCAATTTCATCAAGATCATCTTCTTCACTTTCACTATCACTATCTTTTCTCATAATATTTTTATGACTTGATTTACTTATTCTCATAGAAGTTTTGAATGCAGACTCTAT
>MU224469.1:3540577-3556372 GCA_018584345.1 Thuja plicata
AACTATCTAGAGTAACATTTCTATTTGCTACTGCTCTCATTTCTTGAATGGCAGATACTCTAATAGCATAAGTAGGCAGTAAGGTTCTTAGAATTTTACTTACCACTGTATCTTCTTCTAGTACACCCCCAATTCCTCAGATAGCATTGACTACCTCTTTGATTCTTGTGTTTTACTGAGTGATTTTTTCTCCTTATTTCATTTTGAGATCATCAAACTTTCCTCTAAGGATTTCTTCCTTTGCTCTCAAAACATTTTTGTCACCACCATGCACAAGCTTCAATTTGTCCCACATTTGCTTTGCAGTTTTGTAGGTTTTGACATCTTCAAATTCAGCATCAGAGAGTGAGGAAGCAAGTTCTATCATCATGCAATTGTGCTCATTCTTCTCTCTCAATTGTTTGACTATTGGTGCTCCTGTGGGCAACACATATTCAGTATCTAAGTATTGAGTAACATCATTACTAATCCCTGATAAGTGGAGTCTTATTTTTCTCTGCCATGAAGAAAAATTATCTTTGTTCAACTTGGGCACATCTCCTCTATTCATCTTGTGATCTTTAGCTTAGGTCTTGAAACCTTCCTTTCTAAGCCCACAAGCTCTGATACCAATTGTTAGTAATAACTAAAAGGGGGGGGTGAATCAATGCCCTCAAAAATTAATCCTTAAATCAACCATTTAAACTTATAACCACAAATTATGTCTCAAGTTATCTTCTTTCCTACAAGATTTATGCCTTGAAATACTTTAATCAATTTTCTACTTGTCGAATTTCTTTGCTAATCTCTCTTCTGTATGCCTACCGATAAGCAGTTAACTATTTACCGAAACACAGTAAATATGTAGAGTATACCGATAAATCTAGAAATGCATATGTGAAATGTAAAATAGTAAAGTGATAAAATATAAACACATAACACAAGGATTTTAACGTGGAAACCCTGTTAAGGGAAAAAGCACTGTGATGTAAGTGTTCCAAATGGCTTGCTTGCACAATCTATTAAGAAGATCTTCTTTATCTTCTTCAATGATCCTAATCTCCTCTAGGGTCCTTATTAGGCTTATATCATTAATTAATTCCTAATCCTACTCTCCTCTAAGAGTCTCCAATTTTTTCTTCACCTTTGAAAGACTATCACCCTATGTTAGTTCAAATCTCCACTTCTCCTACTTACACTTAGAAGAGTCTAAGTGTCAATTTCCACACTAACATTCATGAATCACTTGTAGGGGTGTCCAACATCATGTAGGCATTGCATTTTATCAATTTGGAATCCATCTTGAGGTATCTCCTTCCCATTTTTAGTCGAGTCCAATTTTGTGTCTCCAAAAGGCCTAATTAGGCTTATCTCCTTGTAGCACTTGACAGTGTGTTTTTCTCACTTCTTGAAAAACTTTTCCAAATATCTCAAAATTCTAAGACCTTATCCAGATACCCTTTTCCATTTTACAAAGGATTTTTCAAGTCTCAAACCCCTAAGTCATCCGTACATGGGGTTCCTATAAACTAGGTCTTATATGGCTAATAGGCCTAAAATCTAGGACAGTCTACAATATTAAGCAAAACTCATTCAAAACTTGTCTTCACTGATTGGTATGAACTTGACCAACTTGGTATGTTAGAATAACACTAAACCCTAACTATAAATGTACTCATACTGTACATTACTTCCTTCCCTTGCATATGAATGCTCACTGTTACTCCTCCAAACCACTAACCAGACAGTGCATGCTCGCCTAGGGCTTGGATCTAAAAATAGAAAATCACACTTCTAAGACTCCTAACTCTACACTTATGTACACTACTAACTCCCCTAACATTTCCATCTACCCTTGGGTGTTTCCCATGGTTAGATTTCATGGGGGAGCCATGACTTGACTGACTGGTCAGGACAGGACCAGTGAACCTCCTAGTTACAAGACAATTTAACTACGAGTATATACTATCTCTAATTGAATAACTCACTGAATGAAAAGTTATTCTAATTATCCTAAGAATACAAAAAAACCATTAGATTCAAGCACTCAATCCATTCAATTTGGTTGTTTCAAGGAAATGCTCGGGATTACTGAAAACTCAAAATTGCAGAGCTATATTCAACTTCAAACTTGTTACAAATCAAAAGCTAACTGCTTGATTCAAGTCCTTTTCTCCATTAGATTCCCTCTTCCACCATTCTAGGGCCTTTTTGGTTGATTCCCCACTCCTAGTTTCAAGGAGAATCTGATGTAACCATGTTGCATTCAACATTTGCAATTATTGCAAATGTTGTCATGACAACAATTTAGCAACTTTTGGCATCTTTTCAATTATGCCTTCTCCCTACATTTTAGGACCTCTAACCTATCGATTTCAAGGATACAAGATCATTTAAGGCCCTATGGCATCTCTATGTCCTCAATTATGATTTTAGAACACATTCATGACTCCAACCTCACATTTAACAACTAAGCCTAAGAATTTGAAAATACTACTAACAATGGTTATTGATGTGACCTTAGTCCTAATGACTAACTCACTTAGCCTACATAGAAAAGACCTACTAAGGTCCAAAAGAAACTAACCTATCTTGACTTGGCTAATGTCAAGTACAAGACAAAATGAACAAACATGGAGGTTAGCCTAGGTGCTCCTGCACCACACTGGGACCGGTACCCCAAATTTTCACTCTTCTAAAGTGAGCCCTATTAAGAGCCAACCCTGTTAAAGGTTACAAACACACTGTTAGGTGTGACCTTGTTAGAGGATTTAGAAATAGTTTTTAAACTAGCATCTAGCATCTAATGCTACCATCCTTGATCAAACACTCACTTGGCTTTTCAATAGATATCGGGCATATCCAATGCTACTTTTGTGATCAAACTTTTTGATACTCCTTGGGATGTATCTCAATTGAAAAATACTTTTAAGTCCTGCTCAGTTAAGAGGCTTATATGCTTCAATGGTTAAACTGAAACACTAATGATTTGTTCATACATACAACTCAATTGCACATTTTCAGATCTATTTTAGTTCCATTACTTCACTGATCAATATAATCAAATATATACCTTTGCTCCACACTTGTTCTTCTTTGTGATGCTTGTCTCATTGTTCGTCGGTGTCTGCAGAATCTAGCTCTTCCTTTAGCTTTTCGATCAAGACTGAAATGAAGACTTTCTTCTCCTTCATATTTTCTTTAGCATCTTTCCTCTTCTCTTGTTCACCCCACACTCACAATTCGTAATGAATTGAGTTTGTCTCTTATAGACATGATTTCCTCTTTTCTTGGCTTTCTTGATCTTGGCATGTTCAACAATATTTGCCAATAGATTTAAAGCAAATCTCCAGTCTGATCTCATAGAGATCTTCTTTCCAACTAGACCAAGCATCTTTAAATCAATTACTTATCTTTGGATTTATCTAGATGAATAAAACAATGATAAGTATCTGGTAACTCTATATTTAGCTTCTTGACAGCTAAGCATTTTATCATTTTCTGAACTCTCTATTTTGTCGGTCAACACTTCAATATATCATCGATGATAACTAATTGTTCCGTCAATGTGACTTTAGTTTTCATCAGGATCTTTGTCCTTGTCTTTTCCATTGGGAAACACTGAAATTTTTCCTGTCGGGTTACTCTATTTTTTTCTCATCGGGCAACACTGTAACATTGCTCATCGGTAATGTTGTACATTTCCTTTTCAGGAAACACTATGACTTTGTTCTTTTACTCTGACCATCGGGTGCACTCCATCGGTGTATGTAGTCACTTAGTGAATACTAGACTTATATACATTACTGATAGCATGGCCTTTCATTCATCGGTTCTTTGAAGTCTTTAGCAGTATATCCATAACCATATAGATTATATCAAGTTGACATCAATGATAATACAATACACTAACTGATTTAATGCATTGCATTAACATCAACTTGACATCTTCAAACATTCAATTAGTTACATGTCATCATGATGTGGCCTCTTTATCTTCATTATGAGGGGTCTTGGTAAGAGCTAATACCTTTTTGGGGCTTGAATCCTCCTTAGGTGGATTGAATATTTGATTCTATGTTTCATCACTTTCTTTATCAAGATCAATTAATTTTCCCTCAAGTACCTTGTATGCTCTCATCTTAGCTAACAATTTTCTTGTATGCTTCTTCATCATTTCATCAATTTCCTCAACTTTTGATTCAGGTGGCATAATTGTTACAAGGGATCTTTCCCTTATCTATTTCTCGAAATGCAATGCACAAGTCCACCTTGCCAAAATTATGTCATTCAGTTCTTGTGGCATCATCTTATTGAATTATACAGGTACATATTTGAATGCAATCATTTCGTGAATGATGGCTTCTTCAATATTTTTCTGATCCTCGGGAGAAAAGGTTAGCCATTGCCTTATCTTAGCATTTGATATGCTACCTGTCTTGACGATTGACGCAACAATCTCATCAATTGTCATAGGAAATTTGTGCTTTTCAGATTGAAATGCTTTTTCACTCTCATCCTGTGTAGTTTCATCCTTGTCCTCTTTACCTCAAATGTATTTTCTTCTTTTCCTTGGTGCTTGTTTCCCAGTTTGAGGCTTTCTCTTGTAAGTCCTCACTGTTCCTTTCTTGACTGGTGGTGAGTTTGTATCTTTTGTAGTTTGACTCCTTATCCTTGATGTAGCAGTAGTTCTTGGTTTCTTTGTTGGTGGTGCATCAAACTCAGTTGACTCAGATTCACTCACTTGTTCACCTTCACCGATGGGTGACTGTCCCTCGGTGTCATCTTTTTTCTATGTTTCTTCTTCATTAACCGACAACTTCTTCTCAAGTGTCTTTACCATTTTAGTCTTCTTTTGGTCTATCCTTTTAACAACTAAGCATGTTTTGATTCTGTCCTTAGATTCTTCATAAGTTCCAAATCTTGGTAATGATTTTTCCAGTGGTTCATTCAATAATGCTTTAATAGAGTTTGTGGCTTGATCAATGTTGATCTCATAATCTAGAGGTGGTAACCATGTTGTCCTCGATACAACTGGTTTGATCAAGGTGTTGTCAGTGTCTACTATGAAACATATATCATCCTTATATTGTTCCACTAGTTGTTCAGGTATACTCATACTCTTTGGAATTCTATCTTTGAATCCAGTGAAATATGCATCCATGCCTGATGTGAAATTATCCCCTAGTGACTTGATGTGTTCACTAATTTGAGCTATTATCGGTCGGGTAGTGTCCCAAGTGACATTACCGACAGATGGGAAAAATTCTTGAAAGTAGAATAATATACACATGAGGAGTGAACCAAACTTACATGAATTAAATTTTTTTGATCTAATGGTCCTCATTTTCTCCTCTAGTTGCTTCAGTAGAAGCTTGGATATGTCCAGCTATAATCCCTTCTTCACAATCTTATGGGTAGTGTCAACTACTTCGCATGATATTATATTAATTCTGCTGGCTTGGAATACCTTGTATCCTAGTACACGTGCACCAAACTTCAGTTCTGGATCGGTGATGGAATTTACCTTCAAACCTCTTTCATCCCATACTGCACTTGTCACCTTATCTATATAAGGGCAAGGAGGATGTTGAGTGCTTTGACCTTGTCAGTTACTGGATAACTGGTTACTGTGTGTATTACATCCTTGGTGATTGGTTTTGATTCATCTAACCACATTTTCTTGTCATGTACTATGTTGAGTACTATCTGAATCCACTCAATTTTGAATTCCTTTAGGAATATTAGGGCATTTGTCAACCCTTTTACCTCAATGTGTTTATGTTCATCCTTAATGTTCCCATCTGTGCAAAGCTTCTTGTAAGCTTCTTCAAATTCAAGATCTCTGATTTCTACAAATTTGCAGTGGATATAGGTTCAAACATCCTCAATTAGAAAAACCCTAGGTGGTATGCTTGAGAACGCTCCAATGTTGTCAGATTGTGAAGCAACCTCAGGGCAGAATTTGTACTTAGGTTCTACACATGTATATTTCTTGATCAGATTAACCTTCTTATCCTTTGCATTCTTGATCTTGGAAACTTGTGAAGTAGTTGCCATGTTTCTTTGAAATTAGGGCTTTCTTTGTAAATGATTTGTTTCCTCAGTGAGTCTTAGATACTCACTTGATCTGTTGTAGTTGTTGTGAATCTGTCAGAGTAGTCATGAATGTGCTTGAATTTCTCTACAATTTGGTTGTTGTTGGTTGCTATGCTCTTTGCTCTTAATTGCTTTGTGAATGAATTATCTTTTCATCGCCCTTTTATAGACAATGCCCTAAGTGGTGTAATAAATGCTTTACCTACTTCTCAGTGGTCAAAAATAGAGTTTCTCAAGGAACATACCAACTTCATCCTCGGTCAGAATGCGATGCTTAGGATAAGTGTCAACTCAATTGACCTTTCACATGTTCACCGACGGTGCTTGGTATGTAGCGAAGACTTTAATGTCTTTTTATATCATTACTGATGATGCTCAGTTTACATTAACAGCTTAGCCTTTTTATTTATATCGATGATTCTCAGTGTGTATTGACCGACGAGATTAGATTCACACACTCATAAAAAGTAATACCATAGTGCATTTTTATTCATGCTAGTTAGGAATTTTATCAATGTATATAGGAACTAATGTAAAATATATCTTTGTATAGTCCAGTTCCATACTTACTTATTCTGCTTAGGTGGGGGTGGTGATGTCACTAGATTCATTGGATAAGGTATCGCCAATTGTATTGCTTGGTCCAGCATCATCAGTGTTTGTAACTTTCATCTACATTTTGTTTCTCATCTTCCTGAAGTCTTCAATGGTATTTCCATTGGTAAAAGTGCTTGTCTCTGTCACTCGGTCTCTGCAGTCCTTGCTTAGATGAACAACCTTATGACAATGTAAGCATGTCATTCTGGAGTTAGTCCAGCTTCTACACCTTCTTTTCCATTTCCTCATGCAATTTGCAGGTATGTGTCCATATCTACCACATGTGCAATTTTTCCATGTGTTGTAATCCCAAACATATGATTTACCGAATCTTCTTGGTTGATAAGTATTTTCTTGTTCTTTTGGTTTCCATGTTTGCTTTTTATTTTTCTTGTATTCAAGAGATGTGTGCCCATGCATTTTGTAAGTGGAACAATATTTTTCCATGTAGGATTTCATGTTTGGTTGTTTCACCTTAGATCTGCATTCATGTGCTTTGTGTCCATGTTTGTTACAATTGTAACATTTACCTATGAATTTAGATGTGGATTTAGGAATACCTTTATCTTTTCTCCTGCAAACGTTTGATGTGTGGCCTGGTTTTCCACAGTGATTACATGAATAATTCCTTGGTCTTGGATTTGTGTAGACATATTTTTGATCATCTTGGTATGATGATTCTCTATGCTTGGTATGGTGATTCTCTATGCTCAATATACCATAAACTGGTATTGTTGTTGAGCCTCCTTTGCCCATTCAAAAAATCATCCATTCTTTTTGTGCTCTCTTTAGCTTTCTTGATCATATCATTGTGTTGTTGTTGAATCCTTGCTTCATGCTTCAGTCTTTCATTTTATTCTCTAAGCTCACCAATAGCTTCCAATTTCCCATTGAGTTCTATGTTTACTCATATTTCCTCATGACTCATAAGAACAATTTGATTAGTGATCTCATGATGATGTTCAGTAAGTCTTTGTATTTCAGTCTCTCTTTCTTGTAGCTTTTCAGTGATCTTCCTCCTATCATCAATAGCTAATGTTCTTTCTTGTTCAGCTTGTCTAGCATTATTTATAACATCAGTCATCCTTACCATTTGTGTCTCTTGACAGATTTGTAGTACCTTTACTTGTTCTATCAAATGTTAATTGATTTCATTCAGACTTGTAATGCTTCCTTCATATGTGTCTGATGTATTGCTAGATGTAGATCTTGATGACTCAAACAAATCAGGTATCTCTTCTTCATGATATTCTATTTTATTGCAGTGAGATGCCATTACTTTTCTTTCATACAGTAGCTCTGTCATCTTGATTTTTGCTTCTTTGTATTTCTCATAGAAGATCTATATCTACAACTTCTGATTCTCAATATTCATGTCTATCTTAGACCTTCCCATTGTATGATCTTTTCTCTCAAGTGATTTAAACTTTTCCAAATAAGAGATCTATCTCTAATACCAATTGTTGGAATAATGGAATGGTGTGTACTAAGAAGGGAGGTGTGAATCAGTACCCTTAAAAATTTTTATCAATTAACAATTAGTATTTTTTTCTTGCAATACTGATAATTGATGCTATTCTACCTTATGCATGTAATATCAAAACATAAACTTAATTGCATGTAAACATTCATAGAAACATTCATGAAATGTAAGTACACATGACACAAGAATTTGTAACTCAAAAAACCCCTGTTAGAAGGTAAAATCTATGGTGGGGATGAAACCCACAAAGCTTCACTATTTGCAGAATGGAAGGTGTAGGTTAAGGCTACAAGTGTGATCACTTCTGATGATCTTACCCTATTAGGAGTAACATTTTAGACTGGTTAGGTCTACTCGGTTAAGATATTTAGCAACACTGTTAAGTGTACACTCAATTAAGATATTTACATAGGGATTGTTAAATGCACCTTCTTAAAGGATTTCTTCTATTTTCTACACTTGTTAGAATGCAGTCAAAAATACTTGTTGACCTAATTGTACAATTTTGAATTGCTGAATACAGATCCTTTAAGTTCACAATGTATGTGTATCACCTATAGTGATTTATTAATACCTTTGTTCTACTCAGTAGCCTTGAATCTTGTTCTTCATAACTGATTTCATCTTTTGTTGTCCTTCTACATAAAAATCTCTATGTGATCTATAGATCTCTATTGCTGCTACATTCATCATTGTCTGATTGATTTCTACATCTATTTATATAATGAATTGACCTAAATAGGTTTCACGCTTTACAGTGAAAATTCTATGATCAAAGGTTTACAACTTAACCTTGATCTCCTAGTTTGCATGTTTTTAATCAGTTAGACTGATTAAAATAATTACATATGCTTTACTTGTCCCTCAAGAAATGGTTTTAAAGATAAGCGTAAAGATAAATATAAAACTCAAGTGTTTTATCTGATACGTTACTTAGATTCACATTTCTCAGAATTAAAGTTGTCTCTCGGTAGACTAGTGCTTGGGTTTCTCTGTAGTCTTTCCTCGGTAATGTCTTTGTAGACATTTTGCTTCTATGGTTTCTCTGTAGACTATCTATCAGTTTGCTCAGTAAAGTGTGTTGTCAGTTTACATTGTAAACTGTCTATCAATGATAGTGCACTTAGCATTTTTCGGTGACCTCTATGAACTATTGCGCCGGGTTACACTATAAACCTGTCTTTTGGTGATAATGTTAATGAAAGTTCAAAAACTGTTTCCTTTGTATACTAATGACAAAATATTATCCTTTAGGATTATCAGTACCTATGGAAGTTGCAGATTTGTTGGATGAGTTTCAAGATATTGTATCTGATAATGTACCTGATGGATTCCCACCAATAAGAAAGATTAGTCATCAATTGGACTTGATTCTTGGAGCCATATTGTTGAATAATGAAACCCATAGAATAACTCCATCAGAGAGTGAAGAGTTGAACAAACAAGTGCAAGATTTATTGTAGAAAGGGTTGATTCGAGAGAGTTTGAGTCCTTGTGCAGTACCAGTAGTACTAGTATCAAAGAAAAATTTAGAATAGAGGATGTGTACATATTCTTGGGCTATCAATAAGATTACTATCAAGTATAGGTTTCCCTTTCCAAGGATGGGTCACATTATGGATTGTTTGAGTGGAGTTGAGTACTTCCCAAAGATAGATATGAAGAGAGAATGTCACCAAATTCGGATTAGAGAAGGAGAAGAATGGAAAATAGCCTTCGAGACAAAGGAGGGCTTGTATGAGTGGCTATTCATGCCCTTTGGGATAACCAATACACCAAGCACATTCATATGACTCATGAATGAGGTATTGAAAGAATTTTTGAGTAATTTTGTTATTGTTTACTTGGATGATGTTTTGATCTTCAGTAAGACTTTGGAAGAGAATATAATGCATATTCATAGGGTCTTTGAGAAGTTAAGGGATGTAAAGTTATTGATTAACATGAAGAAGTGTAGCTTTGTGAAGGAGTTAGTGTACCTAGGATTTGTTGTCTCAGAAGATGGTCTTAAAATGGACCGAGAGAAATCAAAGGCTATCCTTGAAAGGCCTAATCCAGGGAGTGCTACTAAGGTAAGATATTTTCATGGTTTGGCTAGCTTTTACAGAGATTTTATCAAAACAATTAGTAGTATATATGGACCCTTAAATGAAACAATGAGAGAGGATAGAAAAGAGTTTAAGTGGACTACAATAGAAGCAAAGAGTTTTGATTTGTTGAAAATAAAATTTGTAGAACATCTTTTTTGGGCACATCCAAATTTTAATAAGGTATTTCAAGTAGATTGTGATGCTAGTGGCAATGCCATTAGAGCTATTTTGAATCAGGAAGGTAAACCCATTGCTTATTTTAGAAATAAGTTGAATGATGTCAAAAGAAAATATTTAATTTATGATCAAAAGTTTTATACTATAGTTCAGGCATTCAGAAAGTGGAGACATTATCTTTTGCCTAAAGAGTTTATTTTTTTTACTAGTCACAAAGATTTACAATATTTCAATAGCCAAGAAAATTTGCATCCAAAGCATTTAAGATGGGTTGAGTTTTTGCAGAGTTACACTTTTGTTTTGAAGTACAAGAGTGGAAAGTCTAATAGGATTACAAATTCCTTAAGAAAGAGACAAAATTTGTTGATAGAGATGTAGATTGAAGTTATTGGGTTCCAGGAACTCAGGAATTTGTAACCTGAGGATCCTAATTTTGGTGAGGCATGGAGAGCTTGCATAGAACATCTTACTCTATACAAGAACAGATGGTTGGATTTTATAATCCAAGATGGTATGTTATTCAAAGGAAGCCAATTGTGCATTCCAAAGAGTTCCATTAGGGATAACCTAATCAAAGAGAAGTATAATGGAGGATTGGTTGGACACTTTGATTGAGATAAAACCATTTCTCTAGTTAGTGAGCATTATTATTGGCCACAATTGCAACAAGATAAAAAATTAGTTGAGAAAAGCACATTTGGTGTCCATTCCATGGGAATAAGAATTAATAATGAAAAATATTGAGCATGGAGATTATTATAACCATTTTTATGATTAAATGATCACATTGCCAACATGTAAAAAAATGGGAATGGTCTATAAAAGCCCCATTTTTGTTTGTAAAAAGAGGTATTTCTAGCTTCAAAATACAACACTTAATTTTTTTTAGACTTAAAGAGCCCATTTTTTTTATCTTTCTAGGAATTCTTTGTGTTAATCTAGAGATGCATTTTGTAAACTTTGTAATATGTGGCCTGATTTCCTGCCTTAGCATGTTTTCTCTTAATAAAGTACTAATATTATGCAATTGTCACCTTTTTTATTTTTATAAATGTGTTATGTGCTAATAATATTAATCTCGTATTGTTTTTACTAATGTTGGTATCTTTGTCTTCTACTTATCTTAAAAATTTGTAGGTCATGTATGGTTCTTACTTTTCCACATGTTTTTAAAATAGAGGATAAATTGTACCAAGTGTAGCCAAACCCCCAAAATGGTTAACTATTACAAAATATAGGATGTAGGTGCTCTAACAAGACTCTTGTAGTAATAATTTCCATCTGGTAATTGACCACTACATTTTATGCTTTGTTCTAACCCATTCCAAAGGGATTTCCAATGCATCGTATCTTTTTTATAAAAAAAATGATACATCCCCAGAGGAATATGTGTCTTTATTCAGGTCACTATAGGTGCTTCCCATGGTTAGGATCTAAACACTACACTTTATGTTCTTATTACTTCATGTATTTTTTCTCCTTTCCAACAATAAAGGGTCCATGGTGCATTGTATCCACTTCTAAGGAGGTGATATTTCCCTGAAGTTGAAGTATTCTAAAATCTTTCTAGAAGGGTTTTAAAGTGTTGAAAAAGATTTATATTGGTTCATCACCCCCCTTAGCCTATATTATAATTTCTAGAAATATTTCTTCCCCTTTTTTCAACCCACTAAAATGAAGAATCAACTTCTAAAATCTCAAAGGTTGTTTCACGAGGTGCAACATACATGTGAAATTTATTGATTGCCGTTATTTTAGGTGTAAGCCTCTTAAGGATCAACAATATTTTATAGAACATGTAGTTAGACCTTCTTAGACCCTCATCACCAAATATTTGGTGCATTCTTTTGTATTTTATGCTTAGAAGACGCAATTATAGCATCTAGTGAAGTTTCATACACAGATCAACCAAAATCAAATCATGGGATGGAGTTATCCATTTTCCCCCTACTTGGTCGCTACTATGTTTCCTCCTTCAAAGGGAAATAATTGTTCATATGTACAAGTCATGTTATATGAATTTTATCATTAAATGGAGGCAATCAAGGAAGAAGTATGAAACCACCATGACCACTTTTTTTAGCATGATCAAATACAGGGACAAATGGTAGAATTAGTTGCCTCATCAACGATTGCAAAGAATAAGGGAATCTCTATTTTCTAGTCAGAATAAGTTACTTATAGACAAGGTATTGCTAAAAAGAAGATTATTCTCTAATTTTTCAAAAGATCTCTTTCTTATTAGAGTTTCTTTCCTAACACAGTCTCCCTATTCAAGGAGGCCCCATAATATGGAGATTAAATCAATTAATCAAACAAATTTGAGATACATCACAATCGAAGAATTGTGAGATCTTATATATACTCAAATCACAAGCTCATCTAAAGATGGAAGACGTTGAATCCCAATTGAACTAGAAAGGAAACCATTCTTCCAAGAAAATAAAAGTGGAGGAATTAGATCATTTCCTAAAAAATCTCCCTTTCTTCTCTAAGGCTAAAGAATAAAGTGAATCCTCTTAGAAAGAGAATATCTTAAAGAACAAGCGGAGACAAGGCACAGCCTAGAGTATAAGGATCCTCAAGAGGAACCTCACGGAAAGGAAAAATAAACCCTCCTTTTAGGAGATCTAAGTGAGGAGTCATATACGAGCACAATGTGAACCCAGGAGAAGGCCAACATAAAAGATGATGGCACACAATTTTGGGATAATCTGGGACTTTTCTTCTCATTGCTAGAAGTCAACTCAGTACCCTTGAAGATGGAAAATGAAAATCATCATGTAGAATGTACATGTCCAAATCCATCAACCTTAGAATGTGTTGAGTAATAAGGGGAAAAGGATCATCCAAATTCCTTAATAAAAATATCCATCATCCATGTGAAGATAACCCATCAAATACCTAGAAAGGAAATAATCTCGCTAATTACCTCCATTCATGTGTATGTCAGAGAATAAGCATAGTCTATTAAAGGTAGGTTAGTTCATTCTCATTTCATTAGGAAGAATTTTAGTATTAATGATTATTTTATTTTTCCTAATCTGTCAATTTTTTTAAAGCATGAGTATCCACTTCCTATGCATCCTAATATTTGTTAAAAAAACATGTGAAATATAGGAAACTACGTTGTAAAGGGAGTTATTTTCAAATATTGGTTTATGGGTCTCTCTAACTTGTCAAGTATCCAGTTAGGTTAGGGTAGGTAGGTTTGTTTTTCCCTACCAAAAAGCGCTACTACACATGTTCCAATTCTAGAAGGATCCCATGTGTAGTATTGTTTTTCCTAAGTGTGTCTAGCACATATTTTTGGGTCCCACTAAGAGTGACAAGTGCAAAAGGTCCATTTATCGCTACCATCATCATGTGATTAAATTAAATTAAATAAGGTGGCATAAATATTCTTCACATTCATGCCTAGTTTGTGTTCAAGTATATTGTTATATCCAAACATGTTAAGGCTTGGACAAGGTTTACTTAATCTTACACACATCTCTCTCATGGCCAGGTATTTTCTAATTCGTCATTGGCTACTATATATAGTAGAAAATTTTATCTTCATGATTTAAAGAATTTAAAACTATTACTCTTGTAATCTTTGGTTATAAAGGTAGACACCCAAGATCTAGAGGCAATGAAAATCACAATAACAAAAGAGGATTAATATGGTGAGAATAAATTGTATTACTATCAATAATGCAATGAAAATCAATAAAGTGGATGGAATGGATGATCATTATATAGGAGACACCTTGGTTATATAGCCAAGGTCAGTACAAGGGAATGAATGAGACAATGATAAGTATCATTGTCTCATTATATGATAATCAAGAGACAATTTATCACCCACCCAAGGTGGAATCACATGTCCATCAGAGGTGGATCTTCCTCCAATGTGTAATAAATTTTGTGAAACATGTGCAACAAAGGGGGAGGTTGATAAAGTGACAAGACCACAAAAGGTGGATCACCCACCTAAGGTGGAAAAGTTCATCCACTATAAGTGGATATGATAAAATAATAGCATGATATGTCTACATAAAGTGAAAATGATCCAAATACTCCTATGTAAATCTCTAATTAAGCTTAAGTAAAGTGTAATTAGGACCTAGGTGAGAAATAACCAAGTTAAAATACCTTAATTACACAAACAACTCTAATCAAACAAAAAGAAACAAAAAGAAAGGGCGTTTTACTCTATGTTGTGTTCTTTCTTTTAAATTAAATGTTATGAAAAGCAATAGATATAAGAATTGTTAAATGCTTTTGACCCTCCAATATTGTAAAATTTCATGCTTGGAGAAAGGAAATTTTTAAAGGTACATTGCAAAAAGGAAAGACAAATTGTGTGCACAAGAAACATTTCATACATAAAAAGTTATATATTTTCATTAGTAAGGTGAATTTGCACATGTATAGATTTTTCTTTTTCTTTTCTTCTCAAAGAAAAATGTCACAAAGTTTTGTTTATATTTTAGTATCATAAGAAGGAAAGAAAAAAGACTATTCATCAATAGAACTTGGGTCATTAGTAGAGGTGTCATCCCCATCATTCTTGATGTCTTCATCATCCTCCTTGTTCATAAAACAAGAGCTCATCCTCAATACATCATTGTTGTTTGATGAATATTTTCCAAGTTCATAAGTCACCCAAGCCCGAAACTCATCCATCCACCCTTGCTCAATATCTACTTTAGCACTAGTAAGCCTTTATAGGAGGCCAATCACTATTGGAAAGCTACAATGGAAACAATTTTTGTTTTGTCATTTATGTCAAACCTTAACTGGTGATACTATTTCTATATGTTTGAGTACCATATCTATTGATTGTTAAAGAATATTTGAAGGCAAGGATAACAAGAAGATCGATTAAAATGGTTGAGTTATGGGAAATTACAAGGGTACTTGATCAGTTGGCACATTGGCAAAGTAATGTGTTGTTTATCTATAACATTAAGTTATGATGTCAGTTTACTAGGTGTAACCACCTGAATTTGGTCTGTCGCAACTATGGACCCTATTTGCCCTAAGTGTGATCATACCCTCAAGTTATGTCCAAACGACCCTGTTACTGCTTGGCATAATTCTTTTAACCAATTTAATGTCCTAGGTGATTTTTATCACTGATTTATATTAACTATTATAGCCATACAATTCAAATCAATTTTAACCAATCAAATCAAATCAAAATCAAACATGGCTATAGTATTTAATTATAAAGGAATTAAATAAATCCCTAAATAAAATACTCACTTGCATCCAACCCATTCCCCTAGCCTATTAATTTAATTAAAATGGCTATAGTCCCTTAATTATTAAAAAGCAATTTAATTGTTTTAATAATTAATTCCTATATTTCTAAATGAATTA
>MU224469.1:3556472-3593768 GCA_018584345.1 Thuja plicata
TATTAATGCCTTCATTAATATGAAGACCTTAAGCCCATGTCTCTCCCATGCCTTATTAATGCCTTGGGCATTAATAGCTCTTACATATTCATTTATTGGGCCTCCTAGTTCATAAATGAACCTTGTCTCCCCCCTCTCTCCCATTCTTCTATAAATAGAAGCCTATTTTGAGAGAAAATAAGCCTTCATTAGAGATCAAAATTGCATTGTTATGCTGCCATTTTCATGCTAGAATTACATGCTATTTAATTACATACTAATTGTTAGTGCTATTTCATCTTTTATAGTTTAAATGCATGCTTATTTCTTCATTTAGTTTGTTTTTAAATTAAATCCTTCATGCTAGGTTGTATTGGTCACTGATTCACCAACATATTCTGAGGGCTGATATGTTGTTGGTCACACTCCTCCTAAGTTAGAAGGCAATAGATCGATTTTAGCGGGTTTCCCATGCTTTCCATGTTTTTCACTAACCCCATGTTGCTAATATAATGATTTATTGAAGTGTTTGTGTTGATCTGACAGGTACCCAAATACACACACACACTAGGAACAGTATATGCCGAGCAAAGTTTGTGTTGACTGAGCACCAGTGTATGCCAAGCATAATTTCTAAGTGTTGACTGAGTGCCAGTAAATTGCCAAGGAAAACAGTGATGACCGAGGGGAAGAACACAGTGTTGGTCAAGCAGCAATATTTTGGTAATTGTTGAGATTTGAGTTCTTTGGCCGAAATAATTGAATTTATTGGGATATGTAAAGTTAATTAAGGATAAGCATAAGTGGTCCACATTATTTAAATGCAAGGGTAACCATAATTAATTCATGGATCCAATATTTAATTAGTGATTGCTTTGGAGAAGTAAATTAAATATAAATGATGGAAAGATCCATTGGATCTGACCTAACCTAAGATATACAATCTTGATTAAGCGGCAAAGATTTATTTTACCTAGATGAAGAGGCATAAGATAACCTAAAGGGACTATTCAAGTTGTGAGATGAATGTGAAAAATGTATGCAAGAGGATTGCATGGTTAATTGACTTATTGGTATGATCTAGCAGAGAAGGCTGAGCAGAGAAGCAGAGAGTTGCAAAAGTGATTGCTTGACGGATTTCCAAGCAGATCTAAAGATTGAAATGAGAATGGAGGCTACTCAGTGAATTAGCATTAGAGTTGAATTGGATCTGGATTTGCAAAGTAAGTTGTATGTATCAGATCACACCTATTGATTACTTTCTAACCATTGTATCAGTCAAAAACATTTAACCAGGTTGACCTAATATTCATTGTATAAATCCTTTGAGAAATGTGACATTCAGGTGGAATGTTCTAAGACCTCTAACAAGGCCACTCCTGACAGGGTGATTAAATCCTTTAACTAGGTCACATTTAGCAATGTGTTTTGTAACCTTTAACAGGGTTAGCTCCTAGCAGAGCTCACTTCAGAAGAGTGAAAACTTGGTAGCATGTTACTGGTGGTTTTTCCCAAATTGGGTTTCCACATTAAATATTGGTGTCAACTTGTGTGAATGTTTATGTTGTGTTTTACTGTTAAGTTTCTGCAAGCTGATTACATTTGAATAGTAAACTGCATATTTATGTTGTTGACTTATGTTGTTGCTGCCGAGAAGATCTGAATTGTTTAAAGTACTATAAAGTTCAATTGGTACATCTAGCCCTAAGGATAAATGATTCCCCCCCCCCCTCTCATTTATTCTAAATTCATTCTAACAATTGGTATCAGAGCTTTGGTCTCTTGAAAATAATTTCAAGGTACTTGGAGCGAAAGATCAAGATGTATAAAAAGGAGGTACCAAAGTTGAACAAAGATAACTTCCCTGCATGGAAGAGTTTGATGAAATTGCATCTAGATGGTATTGGTGATGTTGCTAAATGCTATATTGAACATGAATATGTAGTCCCAACAACACCTCTCACCACTGAACAATTAAGAGAAAAGCAGGAACACAATCAAGCAATGTTGGAGATTGCATCATCCCTAAGTTATCCTGAATTTGAAGACATAAAGAACTGTACAAATGCAAAGCAGATGTGGGATACCCTAATAACCATCTATGGAGGAGATAAAAATGTACTGAGAGCCAAATCTAAAAGTTTAAGAGGTAAGTTTGATGAAATTAAAATGCAAGAAGGAGAAAATATAGTTCAATATTGTGGTAGGATAAAAGAAGTTGTGAATGCTATTAGAGGAGCTAATGGAACTATTGATGATAACACTATTATAAGTAAGGTACTGAGGACTCTTCTTCCTGTATATGCTATTAGAATCTCTACAATTCAATAATTGAGATGTATTCCTAATAATAATTTGACTTTGGAAGGTCTGGTAGGCAAACTTATTGCATTTGAGATGTCAAATTTTGATAACTACACTCCACAAGCTATTGATTCTGCATTCAGATCCTAGTTGGTCCTTAACAAATCAAAGAAAGGAAATAAATATGTGAACAGTGATAGAGACACTATAGATGATGATCTAGAAGAACTTGAGGCACTTATGGCAAGAAGACTATCTAGAGGAAAAGGAAAATTCAAAGGTAAACTTTGTATCATTTGTTTGTCATGTAACAAAGTTGTTCATATTGTTTCTAGATGTCCTAATATGAATGAAAAAGATGAAAGAAGAGATAGAGAGTACACAGATAGAAAGGATGATCAAGACTTCAAAAATTATAAGGATTACAAAGACAAAGGTAAGAAATCTTTCTATATAGCTGAAGAAGCTTCTGACAGTGGATCTGACAAATTGGATGAAAATGATATAGAAGTTGTGTATGTTTCTATGAAAGATGATTCTGATGATGATGAGAAAACTACATTAATTTCTTATCTGAGTCAAGGTGACAATTGGATTATTTACAGTGGTTGTTCACATCACATGACTGGTGACAAGGATAAATTTGAGACCTTAGATCAGTGCGATGGTGGTTATGTTAAGTTTGGTAATGATGCACCATGTCTTGTTAAAGGGAAAGGATCAATTAAATTGACTAACAAGATAAGATGTGATAATGTATATTGGGTTGATGATCTTAACTATAATTTATTGAGTGTTGCACAGCTGAATACTTCTGGTTACAGAGTTGATTTCCATCACAAGAAGGCAAAGATCTATGATGCCATTGGAGAACTAGTTGGAAGTGGAGAGAAAACAAAAGGTAACTTGTTCTATCTGGACTTAGCTGATGAGACATGCTTATTTGCACAATATAATGATGTTTGGTTATGGCATAAAAGGTTGTGTCCTCTAAAATTTGATAACTTGGTAAGCATAAGAAAATTGGAAAAGGTTAGAGGGCTTCCGAAGTTAAAGAAACTTGAAAATGCAATGTGTAAGCAATGTCAATTGGGAAAAATGACTAAATCTAGTTTCAAGAGCAAGACTCATACTTCTGAGGAATTTCTGGAATTGGTTCATACTGACCTTTGTGGTCCCATTAGTGAGAAAAGTTACTGTAGAGATAGATATTTCATCCTATTTGTTGATGATTACTCTAGAATGATGATTGTTATGTTTCTTAAAGAAAAATTGATGCATTCCAATTATTTAAGTGGTACTTGGAAAAATTTGAAAAGGAGATAGATAAAAGTCTAAAATATTTGAGATCTGACCGAGGAGGTGAGTTTATTTCTAATGAGTTTAACATGTTATGCAATGACTGAGGTATAAAAAGGTAGATGTCTGCACCTAGGACACCACCACAGAATGGTATTGCTGAAAGAAGAAATAGATCTATCATGGACTGTGCCAGAACACTAATGGTGTAGAAAAATGTTGCACAAAAATATTGGAGAGAATCTATGAGTACAACAGTCTATACCCTGAATAGAGTACAAGTCAAAAAAGGTACTAATGCTACACCTTATGAGCTATGGTATGGATATGCACCTAATGTAAGATATTTCAAGGTTTTTGGAAGCAAATGTTTCATACTGGAGGATAACAGAAATGGAAAACTTGATGCTAAAGGTGAGGAAGGCATATTTCTTGGATATTCAACTAAAAGTAAAGCATATAAGTGTTTGAATTCTAACACTAACAAAATTGTGGAAATTGCAAATGTTAGAATTGATGAATATGCAGAAAGAAATGAAGCAGATTGCAAATAGGAACCTAAAAGTTACAAATCATTTTTCTATCCAAATGAGGAAGATTCTAATGTATTACCTAAACTTGAGGATAAGGTTTCCGAGAAAAAACTAGCACCTGCTGAGTCACAGAATGAGGTTGTCGGGCAACAGTAGGTAACTGCGGAGCTATCTGATGGAGATGCCAAGACACAAAATTAGCCTAAATTGAACGAGAATAATGAATCTGAATCAAAGCAAGAACCTACTCAACAAATTATGTGAGGAGGCACCACAAACCTGATCAAATCATAGGATCAAAGGATTCCATAGTTATGAAAAGAAGTAAGTTGAGAGATGGTACATGCTTGTTATGTGATTTTGAGCCTAAAACAGTAAAATATGCCTTAGAGAATGAAGACTAGATACAAGTCATGAATGAAGAGATTGAACATATTGAAAAGAATAATACTTGAACACTTGTACCTAGGTCGAGTGATAAAAATGTAATTGGTACTAAGTGGGTATTCAGAAATAAGCTAAATGAACATGGAGAAGTAACAAGGAATAAAGCTAGACTAGTATGCAAGGGTTATGCACAAGAGGAAGGAATTGATTATGGAGAAATATTCACCCCAGCTGCAAGGTTGGAAGGAGTCATAACCTTACTTGCATATGCAGCCTACAAAGGTTTTAAAGTTTATCAGATGGATGTAAAGTCAGCATTTCTGAATGGGATACTAGAAGAAGAAGTGTACATTGAACAAGTTGATGGATTTGTTGACCCAAGCAAGAGGGAAATTGTTTGTAGACTACACAAGGCACTATATGGACTAAAGCAAGAACCAAGAGCATGGTATGAGAGATTGCACAATTATTTGATAAAGATTGGATTTTCAAGAACCAATGACAACAACAATCTATATTTAAAGACAGAACAAGATAAAGGTACTTTATTAGCTAAAATTTTTGTTGATGACATTATATTTGGTGGACAAGATGTGTTATGACAAACATTTGCAAAAGAGATCCAAACTGGATTTGAGATGTCTATGTTTCATGAGATCAAATTCTTTGTTGGATTACAAAAATATCAAATGAAGAATGGTATCTACATTACTCAATCAAAGTATGTCAAGGAGATACTGAAAATTTTTGGAATGGAAGAATCAAAAACAGTAAGTACACCCATGGCTACTGGACAGAAGTTAACAAAAAATTATGATACAAAAGAAGTGAATCAAACCCTTTACAGGTCAATGACTAGAAAGCTGCAATATGTTGTGCATAGTAGACTTGATATTGCTCTGGCTATCGAAATTGTTGCAATATTTTTTGTCATTCCCAAGGAAACTCATATGATGACAGTAAAAAGAATTTTGAGATATTTGAAAGGAATAGATGAATATGGTCTATATTACAAAAATAATGATAAGTTTGAGCTTAGAGTTTACATTGACTCTTATTGGGCTTAAAATATGGATGATAGGAAAATCGTCATAGGTGGTGTATTTATTTTGGGAAAGAGTTTGATTTCATGGACAAGAAAGAAACAAAATTGCACCTCACAATCTACAGCTGAAGCCAAATATGTGGCAACAGCAGTTAACTACTCTAATATTGTGGGGTTGAAGATATTACTGAAAGGAATGAAAGAGGAGATCACAAAACTAGTTGTCATATATTGTGATAACACGAGTGCCATTAATATTTCTAAGAACCCTGTGATGCACTCTAAGACAAGCATATAGCTATCAAGTATCATTACTTGAGGGAGCTAGTTCAAAACAAGGAAGTGAGACTAGAATATGTGCATACTAAGGAACAGTTAGCAGACATATTTACAAAAGAACTACCCAAGGATGCTCATGATTATCTGTGAGTTAAATTAGGGGTGATTCCCCTAACTAAGGCTAACTAGTTCAGAATGGAATTGTTGCATAAAATGTTATATTCATAATATTTGACACATTGATGCACATACAGTCACACTTTAGGAAGCTGCCTAAAGCTGTGAAAGAAAGACAAGGACATAAAAAAAGGATAAGTCATAAACAAGATGATAGGAACAACATGATACTGAGTTAGAACAAAAGAATCTGCATGATGAAGATGTCAACGTCTTTGGCATTGTTGTCAAAGAGAGAGACTTTACTATAATTAGATAAAAAGGGAAAGTTTACTGAAAGAGGGAGTCTACAGATGAATAGAAATAGAAAGATTTTAGTGTGATTACAGACATAGGGGGAGAAATGTTTTATAAGATGAGAATCAGAATGAAGCTAAAGACATTAATGAAAATTTGTTCATATCAAGGAACTCAGGCAAAAATTTTGGATTGTATGGTAACTATGTTTGTAAAATTGTTGTTTTAATGTTTAGTGTTGCCATCAATGCCAAAGAGGGAGATTGTTGGAAAGCTACAATGGAAATAATTGTTGTTTTTTCATTGATGTCAAACCTTAATTGGTGAGACTATTGCTATTTATTTGAGTACCATATCTATTGATTGTTGAAGAAGATTTGAAGGCAAGGATAAAAAGAAGACTGGGTGAAATGGTTGAGTTATGGGAAATTACAAGGGTACTTGATCAGTTGGCACATTGGCAAAGTAATGTGTTGTTTATCTATAACACTAAGTTATGATGTTAGTTTACTGGGAATAGTATATGCCGAGTGAAGTTTGTGTTGACCGAGCACCAGTGTATGCTGAGCATAATTTCTAAGTGTTGATCGAGTGCTAGTAAATTGCCAAGGAAAATAGTGATGACCGAGTGGAAGAACACAGTGTTGGCCGAGTAGCAGTATTTTGGTAATTGTTGAGATTTGAGTTCTCTAGCTAACATAATTGAATTTATTCAGATATGTAAAGTTAATTAAGGATAAGCACGAGTGGTCCACACTATTTAAATGCACGGGTAACTGTAATTAATGCATGGATCCAATATTTAATTAGTTATTGCTTTGGAGAAGTAAAATTAAATATAAATGATGGAAAGATCCGTTGGATCTGACCTAACCTAAGATCTACGATCTTGATTAAGTGGAAAAGATTTATTTTGCCTAGATGAAGAGGTATAAGATAACCTCAAGGGGCTATTAAAGTTGTGAGATGAATGTGAAAAGTGTATGCAAGAGGATTGCATGGTTAATTGACTGATTGGCATGTTCTAGCAAAGAAGGCTGAGCAGAGAAGCAGAGAGTTGCGAAAGTGATTGCTTGATGGATTTCCAAGCAGGTCTGAAGATTGAAATGAGAATGGAGGCCACTCAATGAATTAGTATTAGAGTTGAATTGGATCTAGATTTTCAAAGTAAGTTGTATGTATCATATCACACTTGTTGATTACTTTCTAACCATTGTATCAGTCAAAATCCTTTAACCAGGTTGACCTAACAGTCATTGTATAAATCCTTTTAGCAAGGTGACATTCAAGTGGAATCTTCTAAAACCTCTAACAAGGCCAATCCTGATAGGGTGATTAAATCCTTTAACCAGGTAACATTTAGCAACATGTTTTGTAACCTTTAATAGGGTTGGCTCCTAGTAGAGCTCACTTCAGAAGAGTGAAAACTTGGTAGCATGTTACTGGTGGTTTTTGCCAAATTAGGTTTCCACGTTAAATATTGGTGTCAAATTGTGTGAATGTTTATGTTGTGTTTTACTGTTAAGTTTCTGCAAGCTGATTACATTTGAATAGTAAACTGCATATTTATGTTGTTGACTTATGTTGTTGCTACCGAGCAGATCTGAATTGTTTAAAGTTCTATAAAGTTCAGTTGGTACATCTAGATCTGAGGATAACTGATTCCCCCCCCCACTCTCAGTTATTCTAAATTCATTATAACAAGCACATGATTGTCATGATCCTTGTATTTTGCAATTGACATGGTGTAAAAGTCAGAAACAAATGGAAGTTTGAGGCACAACTATGTCATTTCCAAGATAAGCCTTCAAATTCATGGCTAGGGGAATTACCAATTCTATATCATGCCGCCTTTAGAACTTGGTTAAGACAACCAATATAATTATTCCCAAAGAGATCTTCGGTGAGCTTCAAAACCCCTTCCTCTGGCTCACTCAAATCCAACAATGAGATGACAAACCAGGATACTATATGAGTACTTACATAGTACTTATCCTCAATTTTAAAGAAATTATCTCCCAGTATCCATTTAATAGTAGCTAAAACCAAGTCGTCATCTATGTTTACCAAACACATGGGTTGCCTATAAGTAACTTGGCCCAAGAAACAATTATGGGCCCTTGTGGCGGTCAACCTAATAGAATTATCCATGATGGTTATATTTTCACTAATAACTATGATATTTACTTAAGTAAATCACAAGAAAAAGTTATAATTGGAATGATTTACTAATGTGAAAATTTCTCAATTTTATAGTCGTTCTGACCCTTTTGCACACATGAGGTTTCATTATTTTGGCAAATCATTATGACAAATCAATGCTTGATGTACCAGAGCTACATTACCTAGTCTTTCTTTCTCTTTGTGGAAATTTAATTTTCTCATTTGGCTATGTGACAATGGAGACAATAAAAGGTATCATATACACCTTGGTTTTAGAAAAGAATTAAATGCATTTAATTCCAACGTTTACAGCAAAATATTTTCCTTGATCTTGTTGGGTTACTAACTCATAAATCAAGATACTAGAGTTATTATATGTCTCATCAAGTCCAAATGACATCATCCACTAATACTTGACATAAATACATATTTTATGAGATAAAATTTGGTTGAGTTTTATAACTCTTATTAAGTGAAAAATCTAAAGGTCACCCCTCACTACCACCTCGATTTCAGACCTAGCAAAGGTGACTTCATTTTCATCATTTTGAAAAGAGAAAAAAAGGAAATTTAAAAGTTTAAAATATTAGGTGATGTGAGTAACTCTACTAGAGCTATGGACACTTGATTGGTAGTAGAGGTATGATCTGCGAAAACCTAGGTGATATCGTTATCAAGGCTATAAATGTCTGACTGGAAGTAAGGATCTATCCAATTGGCTATGAGGGATTGGCAAAATTATGAAGTTAATTTTGGAATAATTCTCATTCTACACTATTTTAAAAAAGGAAGGAATGAAAGAACATACACACAATTGGAACCAGTGGTTGACACATCTTATGAGATGGGATCGTGTGAAAATAATGTGTTGATTTTTAAATTTCCATCTAGGTAAAATCATTTCCAATCTCCCAAAGTAAACTTTCATATTTAATGTACATTTTCTCTCTTTTCCAGTGCGGGAATAATGCTCCTCTTATTATTTTTGTATGCTACATGGCTTCATGTTTTGTTGTGTGATCACCAAGATTTATTGGGATTTGGAATAATATTTTTGTGTTACAGGTTTACCACACTTGTCACCTTTTTTAGCATGTTCCAAAATTTTAGTTCTAAAAGACCCATTTCTATGCTAAGACTTTTTTGTTTAAATTTGGTAGAATGAAAGGTGCATTTTCATTTCATCAAATCACTTAATAATGTTTCTAACTTTGATAATTTCATGTCTATAGGAAAATTTTCAAGATAGATTATGCATCACACACAAAGTTTACCCTTTACTTCACTAGGTTTGTGACAAAGATTTGATCTAAGATATGAAATACAAGATGATGGAGTATAAGAACACCCAATGAGTAAGAAACTAGCATGCATAACTAGATATTTAGGGTTCACTCTTGACAAGCCAGGATCCCTTGTGAGTCACCAAATCTATAAAAAAATTATATAATAGTCAGCTTCCTTGACTTAAGATATTTTAAACACCAAGGCTCCCTTTTTCTTCCATTCCTATGACACGTGACAACTTTGGGTACATTTATGGGGTCTTAAACTCTCTACTCCTTCAAGTACCCATGACGTGGACATGTGTTGAGACAATGGAATATAAAGACTTTATTAGGGAGTCATTCCTAAAGGTCTTTGCCCATGTGATGTGTGTCAAAGGCGTACCTCCAAGTTTCAAATGGCTCAAGCCCACACAGTGTGGAACAAAGATCTTTCTCAAAAGATATCATGGGAGAAGTCTTAAAAGAAGAATGTGTTATGTAATATAAAATGGGCATCCACCATGGGAACAATTAGTAGGTTTCCTTATGATTTTCTTAATAAAAGTGCACCTAACATCCATGCCACGAGAATAAGAATTAATAATGAAAAATCTTCGGCATGGAGATGGTTATAACCACTTTCATGGTTAAATGATCATGTCACAAACATGAAAAATATGGGGAATGGTCTATAAAATCCCCTATTTTATACTTAAAGAGCCCATTGTTTATCTTTCTAAGAATTTTGTATGTTAATCCAAAGATGCATTTTGTAACATTTATAATATGTGACCCAATTTTTGGCCTTAGCATATTTTCTCTTAATAAAGTATCAAGACTGTGTAATTGGTGTCTTTCTTTTGCTTGTTATAAATGTGTTATATGATAATAATTTGTATCCCATGTTCTCTTTACTAATTTCGGTCTCTTTGTCTTCCACTTATCTTGAAAACTTGTGGATCATGTATGGTTCTTACTCTTCCTTTGATGTTTTTAAAACAAAGGATTCATTGTACCAATTGAAGCAAAACCCCCAAATTCGTTAACAATTGCAAAATTTTGGATGTAGGTGATTTTACATGACCCTTTTAGGAACTATTTCTATCTGGGAATTAAACATTGAATTTTATGCTTTGTCCTAACCTAGTCTAAAGGGATTTCCAGTCCATTGTGTCTTTCTTCTTAAAAAGTGATACATCTCCAGGGGAATATGTACCTTTATTTAAGATCCTTATAGGTGCTTCCCATGGTTAGGATCTAAACATTACACTTTATGTTCTTGTTGCTTCATGTGTTTAATTCTCCTTTCCAATAATGAAGGGTTTGTGGGGCATCATATCCACTTCTTAGGAGATGATATTTCCTTGAAGTTGAAGTGTTCTAAAAGATTTCCAAAATGATTTAAAGCGTTGTAAAAACTTTATATTGGCACATCACCCACCTTAGCCTAGTTTTAATTTTCAAAAATCTTTATTCCCCTATTCCAAACACACTAAAATGAAGAGTTGATTTCTACAATCTTTAAGGTTGTTTCACAATGCACAACGGGTCTCATACTTGTGAAACTTCCCAACTGCCCTTATTTAGCCATGAGCCTAGGGATCAAAACACATGAAAAATACATGCCATCATGATCACCTCCATAAACAAGCATTTAACTCCCAATGTGTCCAACTTGTAATCATCACATAGTTAAATCCATAGGTGTCCTTCAACATGACTGTACTTAGTAACAATATCTCTCCTCCTCTACATGAAAATAAATTAACAAACTAAGTGACTAAAACAAGCCACCAATTTGAGTATGCATCAATAATGAAAAGGTAATTTTGACCTTTTCATCCCACCATTAATCCTCTAAATTGACCTTATCACAAGAGCTCATATAGTGCGGGTATTTTGAGCTAATCAATGAGGAATGCTTCAGAACAGGCATCTCAGTGTAGCATCCACATATTCCAATGATATGGTCTTGTAGTGATTCAACATATCTAGGAAGTGGGTTTCAGAAGGATAGGTCTATGGTCTCACCCAAATCCCAAGAAGATTGTTCATCAGACTGAGGAAGTGAAGTTTTGGGTAGGGGTTCTCAAGTCTCACCAATGAGGTTTATCGGTGAGATTCTTTTCAATCTATATGTTTATCGGCGATCAGGATAGAGGAAATTGTACATTCTGACGGGGCCTTGCAATGCCAATTATTTACATTTGCATAGGTCTCACCAATATGCGTTCAAGTAGTGATAAGCGAAGTGTTTCGACAAGACATCTTTGGGTCTTGCCAAAATGGTCATCCTTTGGGCCATCAACATAGGTATTTCTGATAGAAGATACGACCAATTCACCAAGCGCAGAGATGGATTCATCAATAGAGGTATCGCTGATGTTAGTTTCATCAGGGCATCGATAGTGATCAATTTGTGAGTCTTGATAGTGGAAGTTATGCTGATGAATGTCATCGGCAAAAGTCTTTCTAATGATTTCTCCATCGGCGATCGAAAGTGAGAAAATATGGCGATCTGACTCTCTGATGGATTTTATTGGTAGAGGTCTCTCCAATGTCAGTTTCATCAGGGCATCAGAGGTGAAAAATAACTACGATCCAATAAGCTATGCTACGTTGATGGTTCCATCGGTAAGGGTTTTGCCAATGGATTTTTTAGGGGAATAAGCTTTTTTATTGCTCATATGTCATTTTTGAAGGTGGATTGAAGGCAAGTTTTGTCAGGTAGGAATTTTTGAGTGCTTCCCTGATAATTAGTGTCTTTCAATGAAGGTTTAATATTCCTAGTAGAGGAGTTTGGTCATCAGGGGGACCTTCACCGATAGTTGAAGCAGTCATTTTTTTAGTGCCAAACGACACAGGGACTCATCGATAGAGCTCTTGTCGATGAAGAGGAAACATAGGCTTGAGTATTAACATTTCCTAACTACACTTAGTGACATTCTACATTTAGTCAGTGCCATAACATGTGCATTCATTCAATTTATTCAGCTATTCATTTATGGTTTCAAGTGGTCTTGAGTCAATTCTACGCACCACCAGAGATGATAATCGCATATTTGTAAGAGATTGGATTTTTCTATCATTGGAAAAAGCATTCATAGTAGTCACTCCTTTTGTCATTTTTGAGTGTTCAATTTACTTCTTAGATCATATTTATTTTGATTTATTCCTTTTGTAACTCAACCTTGGTGGGGTTTGAACTTCATGAACAGTTTGGGTTATGTCTAAACCCTAAAAGGCAAAGTTTGTACATATCTTCTAGGTTCTTCTTTTTTTTCATTTATGGTAGCTTTGCTCTATAGATGTAATTTCCTTATGTGTTACATTAATAGAATTCTCATTTTTACCTCTTCTCACCATTAAGGTATCTTATGCATATCAGTTTCCTTATACTGAATGTTTATTTCTTATTTTCTTAAGCTTGCATGTTGTATCTACTTTGCTTATGAATGATATATAAGTGAATACATCTTCCTTCTAGCATCTCATTAGTTTTGGTCTGCATATGAGTGTTTAGGAAATAGACTAGAGTGGAGAAATGTGTATATTTTGGGGTCTTTTATTGATGTTAAGTGTAGCTATAGGCAGGGAGAGTAACCAAGTTTCAATTTGGTGCATCACCACATTTCCCTTTTTGCATTTCCCTTTTAGCATCTCCTTCTCCCTTTTCCTCAAAATCAGAAGTTTAGGCATATCCTTATTGTAAAGGAAGTCGACCTTCTCAGGAAATTCAACCTCACTATTCAAGTCCCACACTTGGAGGTTGTTTCCATGTTTCACAAGGTCACCTACATCGCTAATGATCATCTAGGAAAGGGTGCATACTTTTGTGTTAACAATTTATGGCACACATGGTGGGACAGAGATTCAAATCAATTGAAGGCATCCCCTAGTTGACCAATACAAGTTTCAATCACTGAGAATTTGGGTGTTATTCTTGGTACCATTAGATTTTGGAGACATTTCATCAAACACCACGGGGTCTCCGAGTGCAAATTTGTTGGTTTCAAGCAGTCACGGTGTTGGTATGTGCAAGATCTTTTTGATCTTTTATGTTTCTTCAAGTTTTCTCTCCGATGTCAGTTTCATCAGAGCATCGAAGGTGAAAAATAACTGTGATCCGATAAGCTATGCTACATTGATGGTTCCATCGGTAAGGGTTTTTCCGATGGATTTTTTAGGGGAATAAGCTTTTTGTTTCTCCAATGTCATTTTTGAAGGTCGATTGAAGGCAATTTTTGTCAGGTAGGAATTTTTGAGTGCTTCCCTGATAATTAGTGGCTTTCAACGAAGGTTTAATATTCCTAGAAGAGGAGTTTGGTCATCAAGGGGACCTTCACTGATAGTTGAAGCAGTCATATTTTTAGTGCCAAACGACACAGGGACTCGTTGACAGAGCTCTTATCGATGAAGAGGAAACATAGGCTAGAGTATTAATGTTTCCTAATTGCACTCAGTGACATTCTGAATTCAGTTAGTGCCATTACATGTGCATTCATTCAATTTATTCAGCTATTCATTTATGGTTGCAAGTGGCCTTGAGTCAATTCTACGCACCACCAGAGATGATGATCACATATTTGTAAGAGATTGGATTTTTCTATCATTGGCAAAAGCATTCATAGTGGTCACTCATTTTGTCATTTTTTGAGTGTTCAATTTACTTCTTAGATCATATTTATTTTGATTTATTCCTTTTGTAACTCAACCTTGGTGGGGTTTGAACTTGATGAATAGTCTAGGTTATGTCTAAACCCTAAAAGGAAAATTCTGTACATATCTTCTAGGTTCTTCTCTGGTTCATTTATGGTAGCTATGCTCTATAGATGTAATTTCCTTATGTGTTACAATAATATAATTCTCAGTTTTACCTCTTCTCACCATTAAGGTATCTTATGCATATCAGTTGCCTTATACTGAATGTTTTTTTGTTATTTTCTTAAGTTTGCATGTTGTATCTACTTTTCTTATGAATGATATATAAGTGAATACATCTTCCTTCTAGCATCTCATTAGTTTTGGTCTGCATATGAGTGTTTAGGAAATGGAGTAGAGTGGAGAAATGTGTATATTTTGGGGTCTTTTATTGATGTTAAGTGTAGCTATAGGCAGGGAGAGTAACCAAGTTTCAATCTGGTGCATCACCACATTTCCCTTTTTGCATTTCCCTTTTAGCATCTCCTTCTCCTTTTTCCTCAAAATCAGAAGTTTATGCGTATCCTTATTGTAAAGGAAGTCAACCTTCTCAGGAAAGTTAACCTTTCTTTCCAAGTCCCACACTTGGAGGTTGTTTCCATGTTTCACAAGGTTGCCTACATCGCTGACGATCATCTAGGAAAGGGTGCAGACTTTTGTGTTAACAATTTATGGCACGCCTGGTGGGACAGAGATTCAAATCAATTCAAGGGATCCCCTGGTTGACGAATACAAGTTTCAGTCACTGATAATTTGGGTTTTATTCTTGGTCCCATTAGCCTTTGGATAAATTTCATCAAACACCACGGGGACTCTAAGTGCAAATTTGTTGGTTTCAAGCAGTCACGGTGTTGGTATGTGCAAGATCCTTTTTGATCTTTTATGTTTCTTCAAGTTTTCTATGAAATTGTAGCTTTTCTAGATACTTTAGCCTAGATTTAGTTCAAATTCCTTTGCAACATCAAATGAACAATATGTTCCACCTTCTTACCACCCTCCCACCCCTGCTCAATCCTTAGATAAGATGGATATTAATGAGCTCTGAGATCAGATTGTGAGACTTGGTCATAGATTTATCAACCTTGAATTGGGTTTCAATCTAGATCCAAATATGACTATATATATGGATGAGTTGGGATAACAATAGTTGGGTATGTAGCTGGAAGAATTGGCACACCAGGTTCTTCAATTGATGGTGTTACTATCTAAGAGGCAATACCTTGAGATTGCTGCAGAAAAAGAGAAAAAATTAGAGGCCCAATAGAGACTACATGAATAAATTATTGCTGAGAAGTCATCTTAACAACAAAGGCAACATGAAGAAGAGATGGAAGCCAAACATGGACAGTTTGGAAAGGAACTTGCAAAGCAAGTTGCTACAAAATATGAACAAATGGGGTTTTTATTGGCCAGAGTGCAAGAATTAGAAATCCAAGAAACCCCTTCCCCTATATGTCATTCCAAGATTCAGGAAGCCCCCTCCATTAAAAGAGCCTATTATTATAATTCCTCCACTCCCTATGTAATAAAATTTACCCTCTCAGTCTTCTATACCTGTTTCCATTTCACTCTTTAAGGATGGACTGGTTGTATGGATAATTGATGGTCCCAATATGTCATTTTGGGAGAAAGATACAAAGATAAAGCAACCATGGGAGGAGTTCTAGCCTACTGTTCATGAGCTTTCACATGGGCCAAAACATGAGCAACCAAAGGAGTAAACAAAAGAGTTGCAGGAGGATATTGAGAAGAACCTCTTTTGTGGAGGAAGAATAAGAAAACATTTTTTTTCCTTACCTTGAGGAACACATCCTTTCTTTTGAGCATTTGCAAAAATCATGGGGCCTACTATAAGAAGAAAAATAAGAGAAAAACTATTTTTTGCAGCATAAGGTCTTGTATGATATAGAGGATGAGAAACAAGACCCCAAGGATAGCTCTATCCTTGAGAAAGAACATGTTGATATGCATGAGGTTTCCTCTCAACCTCTGTAAACTATTTCAGTAGAGAAAAAGGAATCTGATGAAGAGGGATATTTTTGAGATGGGCTGGAAATGATTTGTTCATCCATAAACATTAATCCATATTCTCCTTCATCAGGAGATCATGAGTTTTAGTAGCAAAATGTGGAGATTCACTCCATGTCAGTGTCTCCCAAGGAACTAGTTTGTGAGCAACATGAAGAGGTGGAGATATTTTCTTCACCAAAAGAGGAGGATTCATTTTTAAACCAGTAGGCCACCACATTGTAGAGCACAAAAATGAGGTAAAGGTTGATCTCTTTGATCCAATGCCATCAATATCATGCTCCATAAGACACCTAGCTCTGCAATAAACCAACAAGTTGTCCCCGGTCATGTTTACTTTAGAATATGAGGGTGAGTATCACAAAGAGGAGAAAGTCAATCTTGCTCAAGGTAAGAGTGTTCCAATGTTTGGGAGCTTCATTTCTTTTAGCATTGTGATGGTTTTCCAGCAAGTTGTTATATGCTTGTTATTCTTACTACACTGCCTACTTGCCCAAGTGCATGAAAGGAATAAAAAACTTGTAAGGAAGGGAATCTATTTCAATAAGCGATTAAATGGCCTTTTTTAACTTTTGATGTAAATTCTTGTACATAGTAGGTTAAATTTTATTTGATTTCCAAGAAGTGCATGAACACAACTACTTTCTCCTAGAGACAACAAGTTTTGATGTTTGTTTAGTTACAAAAAAGTTGCAGATCTTTATTTTCACAAGTGACTCCATGATCAATCTTGACAAGAAATCAGAAACCTTGTTATCTTTGCCTGGTTTATCACCTATAGTGATATCAAATTCCTATAGCAATAGAAGCCACCTGGATAACCTTCCAGTGATGGCAAACTTGTTTTCCAAGTATCTAATGGTTGTATGATCGGCGTGGACATAAATATGATATCATGTGATGTAATGGCATAATTCATTAAGGACATAGATGAAAAATAACAATTCCTTTTCCATGACAATATTGTTCAATTTAGGTCCCTGTAATTTATTGCTTATAAAATAGATAGCATTTTCTATTGGGCCATCATTTTGACCTAAGACTACAACTACAATATAGTCAAAAGACTATGTATGTATATTAAAAGGCAATGACCAATTGGGACCTCTTAAAATAGGTGTTTGAGTGAGAACTGACTTCAACTGTAGGAAGGATTCATCACAAGTTGCATTCCATTGGAGCTCAAAATCTTTTGTAAGAAGGGAGTGCATTGGACCGACCATCTTGCTGAAGTCCTTGATGAACCTTCTATTTTATCTAGCATGCCCTAAGAAACTTCTTACATCCTTTTGTTTTGTTGGTGTGGGAAGGCTAAGGATTACCTCAATTTTCACAGGATCAACTTGTGTGCTAACATCAGAGATATAATTCCCTAGGACTACTCACTCTTTCTCTTACATCATCATGAAACACTTCTCAGTGTTTAAATATAAGTTGTGCTCCTCATATCTCTTCAGAACTTTTCCAAGGTTGGCCAAGGCTTCTTCATAAGTTTCCCCATAGGTTGTGAAATCATCCATGTAGATTTCCATGTAGTCATGAGAAATATATGCAAAGATGCTAATGATTTCCCTTTGAAATGTGGCTAGTATATTACAAAGACCAAATGGCAAGACAAAGTAGGCATAGGTTCCCCAAGGATAGGTAAAGGTAGTTTTCTCTTGATCTTCAGGAAGAATTCTGATCTGGTTATACCCACTATACCCATCTAGGAATGAGAAATACTTTTTTCCTTCTAGAGATTCTAACACTTGTTCAATGAATGGTAAAGGGAAGAGGTCTTTCTTGGTAGCATTATTGAGTTCCCTATAATCAACACACACTTCATAAAGGGATAAAAAACTAGGTTCATTACCCAACTCAGGGATTAGATATCCTATCTGAGAAACTATCCTCCTTAACATGAAGGATTATTTATTTATCAATCTAGGGATATATTACTTGAAAGTGTCTACAAGATATATGCACTAAGTTCCAACTCAAGCCACGTTGTCTATGAAGATGCGGGAAATAAAGGCTGAAAGAAAATTTGATTTATTGTTGTAGGAAATGAAGGACTAAAATAAAAATTAGTCTATTGTTGTAGGAAATAAAGATTTGGAAACTAACTAAACTGCACTACCAATGTTTAAGAAGAAAATACTTGAAGTTAGACTCACAACATCTGAACTGTTATGCTTCTTTGGCTGCAGGAATAGCTGGACACTGGAATTAAAATGATAAGTTGCAGGAAATTAAACTAATGCTAACAAAACTAACACTACTAAGGATTACTAACCAAGTGGGCCCCCTTGTATGAGTATCCAAAACTCAATTACACAGAATAGATCTTCAATACTTCATTACTTTATTCATGTGGAAACAAGTACAACTGTATTCATGGAAAATTGGAAAACAAAGTAAAAATGCATTATCTCATAATCTAGTATATATGTAATAACTAATATCCTTATTCTCATGTAGGAGCGAGGATTATTTATAAAGTAGGTAACCTATCACTAACCAATCGCACCAAGAGAATATGTGTATCTTTATTTGTGACTAAGAAGTAGGAGCAAAGTTATCCATAGAAATAGAAACAAGAATTGCTTCATCAAACATGAGGAACACATTTAGCCTCCCACTACTTCCTATATTTTCTCAGTATTAGGAACCACATCTTGATTTAATCTTTCATTTCTCATCGCCAACTATGCCCCCAAATTGGTTCTCATTATTTCTCCTCAGCTAAAGGATCGGGCCTTCATGGATAAGCATGTAGATGCATGCTCGGTCTCCCTTCCTGTGATGAACTATTCTGCATTGAAAACATTTAAATAGGAACAAACTAACATACATCCAACACAACATGCACATATATTCATTTACCAAATAGTTAATTACCTATTAAAATAAAGCTGTCGATTCATCACATAAGTATATAGCATTTCGGGAAGGAAATTAAGGTTCATCCATGTATGTCAAAGTGTATAAAAACATTTATACCATGAAACTAATGTCCATGTGGATGCATGCCACTAATCTAGCCCGAACAGTAACCAAGTCTTTGGAAGATAATGAAATAGAATATAGTAAACAAGGAATAGAGAATAAAAGACTACCCTAGACTTTAGTAAGAGGATTTAAAATGATAAAAAATATGTATCCTATCAACCTCTTCAAATCCAACCTCATCTTTCTTGACTTCAGCAGCAACAGATGTGCATGCCTTCTCACTTTCTATTTTCTTCCTAAGTTTAGTCATCATCTCTTGTGTTATGCCACTCATTTTGGCTAGATTGTTAACTTGTTTCCTTATTTTTCTTTGGATTACTGGTGCCTTCAGTTCACTGTGAATTCTCAATGATGACTCCTTATATGTTCCAAATCTAGGTGTAGAAGTATCAATAGGTTTTGACAAAATTACATCGACATGTAAAGTAACTAAGTTACCATCTACTTCATAACCCATAGCTAGTACCCAAGAAGTTCTAGGTTCAACTTCCTACAACATACATATATATGTATCTACTAGAAATCAAATATCATTCTTGTACTTTTCAAATATAATGTTTGGGATTCTCTCTCCTAAATGCATTTTTCCTTGAAAATATTTAAACTATCCCCACATGATAGTATTGAAATTGTCTCCTAATGTCCTGATGCATTTCTTAATTTTCATAACTATTGGTTGATCTTCTAACTATGTAATAAGACCTATTCCTATAAATTGATTCTACAGATAGAAGAACATACATACTAGGATTGAACCATATTTGAATGATTACTTCTTATCTTTCTTCGTCTTCTCCATGTTCATGAAGGATTGGTTGCTCAAAATCTCACATAAGTCATACTTTGCATCCTCTTTCACCATTCTGTATGCAACATGAATTGCTCCACCAAATACACTGTTCAACTGACTGGACTGGTGTACTCTGTATCCAACCACCATTGAAGCAAATCTCACTTATTTTTATTTAATATATTTTATATTCATTTCTCAGTGATCTTGTTTAGATTTGGTCAAGTGTGTAACCAAATTAGCAACAATAGTCCGTAGAGTTGGTCCTCACCATTCACACAGAATCTAGTAACATGATTGATTAATTCCTTTGTGATCTTGTGAGGTTTGTCCAACCAAATAAAATTATCATGGACTCTGCTCATCACAACCCTAGCCCAATCTATATGGAAATCATTAGGAATCTCAGTTGCATAGGTAAAGCCTTTATGCACAAATGCATATGCTCATCCTTCAACTTTTCAGCATCGCTCAGGGTAATGAATTCATCATATATTTCATCAGCTCCAAGATCTTCCAGCTTACAGTGTATGAAGGAGCAAATGTCTTCTGTTAGCATTACTCCATAGGGTATCGATGATAGGGTACCCATAGGATCATTCTCGTTAGCCTTCAACGGGTGTAGCTTGAATATGAGTCTTGGCTCATCCACAAAATTGATCATCACAGGAGTATCCATAATGATACCATTTATCTCTTAGCAGTAACACTCCTATAAAATCTTCACTTAATAAGAAATAACCTACAATTTCATTGATAGGTGTTCTTCGACAATTGATACAATTCATCACTTGAAATCTCAATTTGCACACAAGAAATTCTCACAATCTCTCTAGACTGTTTACAAATTCTCTTCAGTAAACTCGTAAGAATGTAAAGTAACAAAAAAGTTTACTTTTTCATCTTTATATCATTTAGAATGTAGTCATTATTTTAAACGGTCAAATAGTGCTTTTCATCGATCACAATGGTTATAACATAACAACCATTATATATACACACAAAACCAAATATAACACTCTATCTTCACTAGCATAATTTAATCACAAATAGGCATCTCAATACGCATATAAATCTAACCGCTCATTCACTAATAGGGGTTATTTAAGATTTTTCCTTTTAGCGCTCCCCCTAATTCATATCAGACTTAGTTCGCCGATGGATTCTCCACATTTCCTGAATTTGTGGAGTTCTCAGTCAACTCAAAAGATTTCAATTCACCTTTCTTCACCCATGTCTTCTTTATTGCACTTCTAACTTCCTCGACATCAAAAATGTTCTTCCCTTTATCATTTGCAACCTTGTTCACTGGCTGACCTCTGATATTCTTTCTTTCTCTACATGATGTAGCAAGATGACCAGCTTTGTTACATATATAACAAGCCATACCCATTTGATTCCAATGTCCAATATTACCTCTAGCTAACCTTAATCTACAATTTTATAGCCATATTCCATTTTTGTGGCAAATATAATAGGTAACATATGATCAGTTACCCTAATTATTAGGTTCATGTATGTTGTAATCATATGAACACTAACTATTGATTTTTTCCCTGCACTCATTATCTTTATGTCCAAACTTATTGTAGTTATAACAAGTTCCTTGGAATGCATTAGATCTAGCATAATATTTATCATCTCTACCATAGGAATTATCTAATCTAGCAGTAGGACCTCTAGGTCTAACATTAGGACCAATAGGTTTAAACCAATATACATTAGCAGTATGACCTTCCTTATGACAATAAGAACATATCGATCTATACCTTCTCTGACGAGTGTTATTGTTAACCTTGGGTGTTGATTTGTCTCCTGCATTGATGTCCTTAGTGCCAGACAATTCGCCAACTTCAAAGTTTGAAAAACCTAGACCTTGTTTTTCTCCATTCCTCCTCTGACTAGTGATTTGTTCATCAAGTTTAGCGGAACTCTTATTGAATTTATCCAATAGATCATTTATAGGTTTAAGCTCTTCTTTCAGCTAATCATTCTCTTTCCTCGTGCCCTTATTTTCTCTTAAGATGTTAGTATTTTCTTAATTTGTGTCATGTTAGTGTTCATTCAATACAACAACATCTTGCTCCAACTTTTCTATTAGGGTTTCATAGTTAGCATTGCATCCTTAAAAAACTCTTCTTCCTTCAGCAGTTTTCATTGCATCCTTAGCAACTCTTCTTCCTTCAAGCTCTTTACACATCCTGACAGACTAACTTTCAAGCTCTCTTTTCAGATTTGTCACCTCTTCTTTAAGTCCATTATTATTAACCATCATATCTTTGATTGCTTCCTCAGATTCTTCAGACACACTACCTTCAGACATTTTCTCAATGTAATCTTGTCTTTCCATCAATTTCTCAGTGAGTTCTCTTCTTTTTTCAAGGGAGTTCCTCAGCTTTTCCTTTAGTTCATCTATTACTCTATTTGCATCCTCAAGCTGCTTCTCATACTTGTAACTCTCCATGTAGATTTTTAGGGATCTTTTCCTCAATAGGTTAAGCTTATTATAAAGAGGACCAATGCTATGATACCAATTGTTAGTATGCACAAGCACTGAGAGGAGGGGGGTGGATAAATGTAGACAAGTACTTACAAAATTTTACCACTAATCTAACAAAGCTAATCATCAACTTCCAACTAATGAAACATGAAAATGATACTATCAAATAGAAGTAAACAACATCAAGAATCCACAATAGCATCACACATGAAACATAGATCTTTCACGTGGAAACCCTTGTTAGAGGGAAAAAAAAACCATGGTGGGGATGACACCCACAAATCACCTTACTGCGGTAAAAAGTGTTTTCCCTGTTAGGAGCTACAATACCCTTTCTAGGGTTCACCTTGTTAAAAATGACTAGTACCTTGTTAGAAGTACCAAAATACTTGTTAGATTCTACCTCGCTAGATGATTTCAACCTTCAATAAAGAAGTTACCCTGTTAAAGGATTTATAATAAAGATTTTTTAGGATCTACCCTGTTAAGTGATTTAACCTGCTGCAACTATTAGGAAACAACAACAATAATAATTTGTAGAATGACATTGCTTTCCTATCAGATCCTCTATGCTCCTTTTCTTTCTAACACTGTAATGATATCTACTTCTTCAATCTTTGATCATTGCACTTAAAAATACAATCGCAACCCTAAATCACACGATTTAGATCTCCTTATGTATTATGTTCTTAAGTGGCTTAAGACCTAAAAACCTTCCATTAAAGTCAACATAAAATATTTACCAACCTCATCAAAATTAACATCAATCATACCAAATACGTTGTCCCAAAATGTAATATCCATTTTCATAAATAATATTAAATCTCAAATCCACCGCCTTAATTGATTTATCATGAAATCCTGATCGGTGACCCAATAGGTACATTATCTTCCACATTAAAAACATAATTCACTCAAAACATTGAATTAGTTTTCGTGATCAGAACCATGGATTCCTCATACCATATGAATGTCTCCTCTAATATTGCATCATCTAATTTTCTTTATAGCTTGACCGCTACCAATTTAACTGACTCAAATTGTTCTTCATATACACCTCTTGTACACTGGTCAACACAGTTAAATATTTCTCCCTTTACCGATCATGTATGAATCTTACTGGTCACTCCAATAATATTAATTGACCATTTTTCCATCAATGAAAACCAATTATGTATCTTCTTATGACTGATCTTCAGATCTCCTCCAAAAACTACCACAATGCCAACACTTCTCTAGTTCGTTTGTAGTAGCTATGCTTTGTAGATATAATTTTTGTTGCCTTACAATAATATAATTCTCAATTTTACCTCTTCTCACCATTCTAGTATCTTGTGCATATCATTTGCCTCATACTAAATGTTTCTTTCTTGTTTTCTTAAGTTTGTATGTTGTATCTACTTTGCTTATGAATGCTATATAAGTGAATACATCTTTCTTTTAACATCTCGTTAGTTCTAGACTGCATATGAGTCTTTAGGAAATAAAATAGACTTGAGAACTGTGTATGTTTTGGGGTCTTTTATTTATATTAAGTGAAGCTATAGGAAGGGAGAGTAACCAAGTTTCAATCTGGTGCATCGCCACATTTCCCTTTTTGCATTTCCCTTTCAGCATCTCCTTCTCCCTTTTCCTCAAAAGTAATAGTTTAGGTGCATCTTGATTGTAAAGGAAGTTGGCCTTCTTTAAAGGCTCAACCTCACTTGTCAAGTCCCACAACTGAAGGTTTTTTCCATGTTTCATGAGGTCACCTTGGTTTCTAACCACCATCTAGGCAAGGGTGAAGACTTTTATGTTAACAGGCCTATGGGCATAGGTGACTCGTATCTAAGTCATATATGCTACCTATAAGTATAGATCGCCTAGAACACTGCACAAATTATAGACCCAACATTCAACATTTATATAGAAACCAAATATTGATAACCATGTCAACATAAGAGAAATTTAAGATGCATATTGAGTATACGATGACATAAACTCCAAATCTCCAATATATAACATGTTATAAATTTATAAATGTCACCATAGTCAAAAGAACTCAGAAACAACTTTGGCTAATGCACAAGATGAGAAGCTAGTCAACTTCCCTTCCCTAACATGATAATTTTGAATAATACTTTTAAGCACCATCCTTTTTATATACACATAGGTAAACACGATATACAAACCCAAAGTACATAGTTCAAGGTTGTTGAAAGAGGATTGGGGTCATTTTTTTCTATATTAGGTTCACATGTTTGGTTTAAGATCCTAACAAAGCAATTAGTTTCCAATATTATGAGAGGCTTAACACTTGAAAATATGATAGTAGAAGTATGAATAAGATCATAGAATATATGCTATGATAAATTATCCATTATCCCACATAAAATTAAACACTCTTTTTTTCTTAATAATTTTTAATATACATTCTAATTGTGTTAAGAGGCATAAGTATAGTGATGAATACGGAGCATGAGGGCATATGCATGTTACCTAAATCCATTAAATAATTAACACAAATAATAATAATAAGTTAAAATGTATATTCAATATAGAAAATATATAATATTTATTTTAAATTAGTGTAGTTATATTAATTAAATAAATAAGTTACTTATAGTAAAATAGTTAAGCAGTTGTAAAGGTTCTGGTCTTTTTACTATTCCATGGATTCCTAACTTTAAACCTGATCCCTTCTTGTGTATGTTTATGCCCTTTTGGATTACTTTTCTAGCTTTACCTTTGGAGTATCATGAACCGAAAATCATTGAACAATTTTGTTTTCTATTAAAGATATATGATTGTATTGATATCATAACAATCGTTACATCCAAGTGTCTAGCTCATGCTAATTACAAAAATGAGAGCCAAAAACATATACAGTTAATACATAATTTTGGCTACACCTGACTGCTATATCTGGAATAGAAAAAAGATCCTATATATACCATAGTTTACGGAAGTGAATTATACAAAAAGGTAGCCAAAATTATATCAAAGTAATTTCAAGGAGATACATTCAATCAAAATCTCCATCTCTATAGGGTACCCAAGTGACCCAGCCAAGTGTTCCTTCCATCCATTTCAGCACCTCATCCTTTCTGATATATTGTTCGTATGGGTGTGCCAGGGGAACTGCTACTGGAATCCCGGGGCCTGGAACTCCTGATATGGGGACAAAATTGATGACAAGTTTGTCATCCTTGTTAAGCCCTTACACCTCTTCCATGAAGTTGTGTAAGGCAGCTCTAAATGGTGTCAGCTCCTCTGATCCTTTAGTCCATGTGTACCCATGTGATACCTCCCAAACTCCAAGCCTGACCATCCCATTCTTGAATAGGTCTTCCATCTTCTTTTTCCTTGATTTTGATCACAACTGTAACCTGCACAGCAATATCATATAATATGAGTCTCTTGAGAGACTCAGTAAGGCTTCTATTATGACCACCAAAAATAATATCATTCCTCTTTTTCCAGATGTTCCACATAATTAATCCATAGATAAGTGCAAAAAAAACTATTAAAAGGCTACTTTAATCCATTAATATGACCTGATATAATATCCAAGACTGAAACAACATAACTCTGAGGAAAGCCAAAGAGTTTCCAAATATCAATAGCAAACGGGCAACTAAAGAACACATGACTGACAGATTATGGGAGAGGGCAGAAGGCACACAGACTAGGGTCTCCATTGGGCAAGCGAAAAGGTAACCTATGTAAGATAAGGCACCACAAAAAACACTTAATTTTGGGTTCAACCAGGGAGGACCAAAGGTTCACAAAGATCTTGCTCCACTTGTCATACTCAAGGTTGAGGTTCCAGCAAAATTTTAGGTGGGGGAATATGGGGGAGGATTTGGTGAGAAGACCATAGAGAAGCTTGGGGTTGGAATTGGTAATCAAGGTTCCATCTACCCATATGTACTGGGTGTTGAATTCACTATCCACATAAATCTATTTGTTAAGGAAATTGTTGCCACAGGCTTCCTTAACCACGGAGTAAGTTCTGAACTGAGACTAGGGGAGATTAAATTTAAGCTTCATAACATCCCATTCCATTAGTATATCATCCTGTAATAAGTCTTCTAGGTAAGATATGCCCTTCTCATCCCACTTCCCGGCTGAACAACCTCGCAAAAGTGCCAACGGTTTGCCTCTGTTGTTGAGGTTCCACCAGATGGATCGGTAGTCACAAATTCTACCATGGCTATGAAAAATATTATTGTCAGTAATGAGATGTTTGACCAAGTTCCATGCTTTCCATATAGATTTTAACATAGTAGATCCTTGTACCTTAATCTCTATCTCCCTTGCTATTATGTCATTCATGGAGAGGTGGTTCCAACCTTTCCTTTTCTTGGGGTGTCCTCTAGCTATGTTATTTTTTATTAGGGCTTTCCAAGGTTCCTCCCCTACCAGAGCTCTTGTGATCCATGTAGTAGCCAAGGAAATTCCTTGTATTCTGAGATGATTAATGCCTAATCCTCCATGTTTCTTGATTTTAGTGCACTATTCCCACTTGACTGCATGACTAGCTTTATTACCTCTGTTGTCAAACCATAAGTAGTCCCTGATAGTCTTCTGGATCTGGTTGAACTTGTATTGATTGAATAACCAGGTAGAAGAGAAGTATAAGGTGTAAGAGGAAATCACCTTTTGGCAGACTTGAGCTCTACCTTCCAAAGAGAGATATTGGTTGTCCCATTTGTTGAGTTTCTTATCCACTTTCCCTTTGACCATCCCCCACATTTCTTTAAGGTTAGGGTTTAGGGATAATGGGATGCCAAGGTATTTGACCTGGTAGTCTGGACCCTTCCATCTAAAGTTCCATCTAGAGAGCCAATCTAGAGGTTCTTTTGTCCACCCCAGGAATAGGGGTTTTTCCATAGAAATCTTACTCCCAAAGGCCAGACAAAACAATTTCATCTTTTCCACAAAGAAGGTGAGGTTCTCTAATTCTAGTTTAAGAAGCAAGGTTGTGTCATCAGTAAATTGAATGTTGGTGATCTCCTTCTCCTTAGGTAGTAGAACACCTCTTACCCTTGGAATGGTAGTGTGGTCAGAAATGAGATGTCCCACTGCTTCTGCTGCTATTACAAATAATGCAGGGGCCAGAGGGCATCCATGCCTTATTGATCTTGTCAGTTCAAAGCAATCTGAGCTAATACCATTTACCTCTACTCTTGTATGGTCCCTTTCATTAAGTTTTGGACCATATTTAAGAAGTGGTTAGGGAATCCCAATGCTTCCATCATCATGTATAAGAAATCCCATTCTATCTTGTCGTAGGCTTTTTCATAGTCTAGCAGGAGCATACATACTTGTTGCTTAGACTCCTTAGCCCACTCTATAGCTTCCCAACAAGTGACTACATTATCTATAATATTCCTACCCTTTACAAATATTTTTTGGTTACAATCAATAATGTTGGGGAGAATATTCTTGAGTCTCATAGCCATGACTTTGGATAAGATTTTATAGGAGTTTAGAAGGGTGATAGTTCTCTATTTATTTATTAGAGATTTATCACCATCTTTAGGGATAAGTTTGATAACACCATTATTGACATATTTACCCAAGATTTCATCCTCAAAAGCTTCATTTTATACTTCCAAAAGATCTAGACTAATCCAATCTCTATTTTTGTTGTAGAATTCTATGGGCATCCCATCCAAGCCTGGGGCCTTGCCCACATCCATGTGAGTAATGGCTTCATTGATTTCTGCAACCTCAATAGGCTAAATGAGAAGGAATGAGTCATCCTCCTTAATTTTTTGGGATCACCTATTTGATTTTGGCCAAGGCTGTTGTCATCTCAACTCCATAACCTTGGGAGGTAAAAAGTTTATGGTAGTAGTTTTTGAAGGTAAGTAGGATTTGAGATTGGTCTTCAATTTTGCACCCCTCATCCCAAATTTCCTCAATCTTGCCTCTTGATTCTTTCTATTTGAGGAGATTGAATAAGAACTTGGAGCCTTTGTCTCCATGTTCTACCTATTTTCTCTTAGATCTAACCTTAATGCCTTTGAGTTTTTCATTCTAGATTTTCCTGAGCTCACCTTTTGTATTGGCCCTATTTAGGGTGGCCACCTCCGAGGAGGGTTTATTTTGTAGATCCAATTCAACCCTTGATATTTGTTCCTATATTTCTCCCTTTATCCTTCTTCCATCCCTAGCTTTCTTACCTCCTATAGTTTGGAACAGAGTTCTCCAGTTGGCTATATTTTGGGCCCATTTGTCTCTGACACTTTTGTGACTGGCCACAGTAACATTAAACCATCTGATCATCAAGATTGAATTATTGATGCCTAGTTCCTCTAATAGGGAGGTATTAAGATAGAATGATCCAAGCCTTGAGTTACTCTTAGGGGTATGATGGGATGAGATGAATCTAGAGGTGATGGGATGGTGATCAGATAGAGTAAATAGGGTGACCCAGACCGCCATGCCAGCCTCTTCCTTTTGGCATTTGAAGGCAACCTGGTTGAAGTAGAATCGGTCCAACTGAGAGTAAATCCTCTTATTTCCTTACTGATAATTACACCAAGTATACCATATATCCTTATGGTCATCCTTATTACCTCTTAGGGGGTCGGTAAGTTTGTGTTTATTGAGGAACTTGCTGCAGAAATATTGTTCACTACCTTTCCATTCTAGCTTGTTCCCCCTAGCTTATCCTGAGGGAGGTAAAACATGTTGAATTCTCCTCCAACAATCTAGGGGATCTCTTTGAGAGAGCCCAACCATTTCCAAAGTTTAGTCCTTTCCCTATAGTCATTAGGGGCATAGATTGAACATAAGCCAAATTTAGAATGGTGATCTTCAAGAACAATCCAGACAACTCTGTTGCAGGGTGAGGTGCCCCACTACAAGACCTTATTGGCCCATTGGGGCCTAAGGAGGATGGATATTACACCTTTCCCATAGTTTTGGGAGGAGGAGAAGGAGGAGGCTTTGCTCCAAATACATTTGAGAGCTATATCAAGATAGAATTTGTTGGCTTTGACTTCCTGCAACATCAAGCAATAAATCCCTTTATAGGTTCTCCTAAATATCTTAACAATGTATTTTTTTCAGGGGACTCTAGTACCCTGACATTCCAAGATGCAATTTTGAAATCCATACACTAGGAGGGGTATTTAGATCCATTCCTAAATCTTGAGAAGCATTTAGGGATGTCATTGTTATGTGGTTCTCTAGGTCCTTTCTTATTACTGGAACATGTTGGTCTTCCTCTTTTCTTCTTTCCGTTAATAGGGTCTGTCTCTTCCCCTTCCACCATGGGGTTCTCTCCTTTAGTGACAGATTTGGAGACTCTCAGGATTCTCTTGACTTTGTTATATTTAATAACTTCTTCCCAAGGGCTATCAATAAATGACACTATTGCCCAATTTTTGTTGATGCCCTTTTCACTAAAGACATCTTTGAGGGAGGATCCAATGGTCTGCATAGATGGGTCAGATTCCCTCTTCTTGATGACACCATCCATAATAGCTGGGGTAGCATGGAAAGAATGACAAGGTATCTCAGATGGATGACAAGGGTGGGGAGGGTTAGGAGGGCTGGCAGGAATAACTAGCAGGTCAAAGCCATGAAGAGAGTCACTGATAGATGGGATCAAGCCAAAAGCATCATTTTGTCCTTCAAAAGTATCCATATCATCACCCCCACTGACCATGGCCCCAATATCATCACCATCTGAGGCCATCTTCTTAGATCTCTCCAAATCATCCAAGCTACAATGGGTGAGGTCACCGAGAAGGGATGGATGATAAAAAAAATTCATTAACATTGCCTCTCCTCCTCTTGGAGGGGCCATCAAATTTTTTGATTTTGTCCAATGCCAGGTTCTGTGCATTCTTGGATTGTTTCATGTGTTTGTATTTAGGGTTAGGAAGGATTTTTTTCCCACTTCTAGTGTCAACCTTCTTATTATGAGTGTTCAAGGTAACTAATTCCAAACCAAGAGACACAAATAAGTCATTAAGGGAGGAGAGGTTAGAGTTGGGAGGGGTGGGGGGGCAAGGGATGGATGTCAGGGAAGGAGTAGGACATGGTGTATCAATTTTAGGAGTGGATGGGGGAGGGGGTTGGGAGCCTAAAATGTTGTGTTTAGACAGGGCTGAGGTATCCTTGGTTGAGGGTCATGTTTAGGTCTGGGTCCCAATAGTGGGTAGTTAATTCTTTTATGGCCATCTTTCTTACACATAAAACAGGAGTTGAGACCACCTAAATATTCCATAGGGCAAGACATGGGGTCTCCATCCAGATCAAATACTAGGGTTTCTGGAATATCAGTGCCTGGTTTAAGAGATATTAAAATACTTGCATCCATGTGGGGGAGGAGCACATTAGATTGGTCGATGCAAATAACACGACCTAGGGAATCAAGGGCTTCTACAAGCATATTCCATAGAAAAGGAGGAATATGTTTGATAGTAATCCATCTCGGGGAGGAGAGGGCCATAATTTATTCAAAGTTAGCATTACTTGACCATCCTAGGGCATAGAAACTACAGGCACCTATAGACCAGAATTGTCTATCAATTATAGTTCTTTGGCTAATAGAGTCATTGAAGATAATAATGAAGATCCCTTTCTGAATCATCCTACAAAAAGAAAACTTAAGCCCTAATTTGGACCCCCATACCGAATGTAACCAATTATTCATAAAAACACGGGAGGGAAATTTACTAATATCCTGAACAACCAAGAAAATAGCAGATTTACATAACCTATTCCACTCTGACTTAATTACATCTACCATATTGGAATTAGGAGAAACAATAAGAAATTTGGAGGTAGAAGCCTTACCTCCTGCTCCAAGTTCGATGTTTTCATTTGGGCTAGGTTCAGGTTTCCTGTCGATGAACTTTGCACTATTAGGAACGATCTTTGAGCCAATTAGGGTCTATCTGGATGACTTAGGGTCTGGTTCGAAGGGCTCGGAGGAGGATGAAGTAGAGTTGGCCTTCTTTAAGGAGACAACAGAAGAAAAAATGGGTCCGTTTGAGGATGAGGCCATCTTCTTTTTTCATCATTGAACTATTTGCTAATGGCATTGGCATTTTTATCAAGCATGATCTTGTACCTTTTGAGGAAATTATTTTTCCAATAAGGGCTTGTCTTCTTCTCAATATGTCCAAGCCTCTTCCTTCTCTGTCATTTCAAAAATTCTCTCAATTATGGATCTCTTAAAGTTTCCAGTGTTTCAGTTAAGGTAAATATTCATAACATTCAAAAAGTGGCAAATCAAATTATTTCAGTGGTTCTGGGCAGTAAATATGTGCTTCAAACTTCTTCTAATTTATAGAGTGCTTCTACACTGACTGTCAAAGTCAAGATAAACTGTCATTAGAATAAAAAATTACCAAATAAAAATCTCTCAATGGGTCTAGAGGAAAATAAGCAGTTTGAATTTCTTCTTCCAAGTCATAAGTTCTTACTGTACCGCATGTTTCCACTTATGAATATAGATTTCCTCCGCAACATGTTTTGTAGAAAATTGTTCACACATTGATGTATCACAGTGGGCCAATTAATGTTATGGATAACTCTTTTAGCTGGTCTCTAGATAAATCTTTCAAAAAGGGGAATAAATTTGGAGCTGAACTAATAATAATGACAGATGATTTGGCTGCTCCTGTTGGATTACAACTTATAGAAGAGATTGCAGTTGAGGAATTGGGTGATCTTACTATAAATCATGATTCATTGCAAAAGTTAGGGTCCTTACCATAGGTTGATGCTCTTTGTTTAGAAGAATCTGATAGACTTGATACAAACTCTATCCAGGTACTAGGCATTGATAAATTAACCCAAGATGACAAAAATTTGATAATAGAAGATGATACTATCTCCCCGTGAAATTTTCATTCACCTTCAGATTCTCATGTGAAGGGGGAGTTTTATTTTTTCCAAACTTTGTCAATTTCTCAATCCCCTTCTATCCTTAAAGTGGCAAACAAAACACCTAAGTAGAGGGGTCAAAAAAAAATTAAAAAAAGTGTCAAGGTTAAGGAGGAGGTCGAAGATGGCTTGCAATCAACCATTTTTTAGAAGTTTACAACTTCCAAGAGAACAACGATGAAAAATGTGGGTTCTCCTCATCCACAATGAAGATTATTTCATGGAATTTTAGAGGAAACAAAATTATCTCAGGAAACAAAATAAATAAAATGCTTGATTCTTCACATGTAGATGTTATTTTAGTGTAGCAAACAAAATTATCTCAGGAAACTTATCATAAAATAGTTTGTAAATGGACTCAATAAAACTCATCTCATGTTTAGGGTATGGGTGCCTATGGGGGTCTCACTACCTTATGGAACCCCAAAACAACTAAAGGATAAGTCATTCAACATGATACACATTGGCAACTTCTACATACATAAAATTTTGATCTATCATTCTATATATTGAACGTAAATGGGCCAACTTCAGCACAGGTTAAGAAAAGAATTCAGTCTGCACTCACCATTATCTTGCAACAATATGCAGATCAAAGATTTATATTAGGGGGTGATTTTAATGCTATGAATTCTTGTACTAGGAAGAAATGTGTAATTTATCCTCCTATTTGTTGATGGGACTTTGTGACGGCCTTGCCAACAAGGAGAGAGTTGTCACCGAGTACCGGGGCATCGACCAACTTCGCCTGAAGAGGTTTACCGAAGAGCGAGCTCCCCTAGCCTCCAAGCACCTGGTATTCGAGTCACGATGGTGCAAGATTAGCTTAGTTGGATAGATGACTATTTTTTTGAGGGGATAAATGGTTTTGACTCATTGGTCTCTAGGAACTTGAGAAGGTCGGGTTTCCTACATACTTTCTTTACTTCCAACATAAACAAAAGTGCAAAAGATAAGACAGGGTTAGCATAGATTTCTATCTATAGTCATGGCATATATATTTTGAAAGCATCAATGAAGATCCAGACAAAAACTAACAATAGATAACGAACATCTAAGTGATCATCAATCAAACATATGTTAGTAGCAAAGTAAAATATTCCATCAAATCATTTAAGAACTGGAGCAAAGGACGTGGGAAAATATACAACATGAAAGAAATTCATTAACTCCAAAACCAAAGACAACATAGATCATAGTGCCAAGTGGTTCCTCTCATTCCTTCACTAAATTCAAGTCCAACATCTCTCGTGATTACACTAGGGGCTCCAAGGGAGCATTAATCTACTCATAACTTTGAACATAACAACTAGAAAATTTGTATGACTTATGGACAACAAAATCATCAATTCGCCAACCCTTGGAATGACATCAAACTTATTATTAATAGACATCTCATCCACCTAGGGAACCTAACCTGTGTAAGCTATTTACATTATATTACAATATTTATAACCAATACTACCTAGACTATCAAGGTCATCCTACTATATACAATCATTTCAGAAGACAAGAGAGGAAAGAAAGAAAGAATTTCTGGGAAAGATGCCATTGAGAAGAGTGCATTTGTACTTGTGAACTTGATGGTGCATCTTGAATGACTTGGGCCATACACCCTCATTAACACATTTTAGGTTCTTGGTCGTTTAGTGGTACTCTATACGCCAGATATTAAATGTTGAAATGACACCTTGGGAGCTAGGAAACGTCTGCAGTGAACTTTCCAGCCAACAGTGACCCATCGGGCCATAAAGGACTACTCTAGGTCTGATAACAAATCTTTGGACAATGATCGGTTAGATTCACTAGAACTACCAACACTTATCACTGTAAATAATACAAAACTAAGGACCCGGAATTCTGGGCTTCGGGAGCTTGTGCTCAAAGAATAAAGAATAACCAAGTAAACTTCCCATAGGATGAGGAATCCTCAGAGTCTATGAAATTTTATTGACCCTTATATTTCTCATATGCTTCCAAAATTTGAAATATGCCCTCCTCTTCAACATCCTTCAAACAGTCCTGATGATCAACCGAGCTCTCAAGGTGATCGTCAGTATCCTTAGCCTTCTCCTTTAATTATGTAGCCACCTTGGCTACATCATGGGACTTGAGTATCACCTGGGAGAGTTGCACCATTACAGTGTCATTGAAATCTCTAGAGGGTTGAAATTGAGCCTTGACCACTTCATCAAACTTGTTGAGTATAGTATCAATGGGAGTATAAGTATTGTCTCCAAATTGTCTTCCCTGAGGTTCAAAATCTCCCCCAAGCTGTCTCTCCATTTTCCATATTTCTCAATTTCTTCCTACCACCGAGGAATGGTGACCTCCATCTGATTCACCGTGTCTTGTGCCTAGAAGAAATCATAGAGAGATTCAAATAGAGCACATCTTACCATCCCAATCTATTGATCCATCCACTCATCCATGACCAACACTTTCTTTTTCATCATCCTTAGTGTGTCTACATCGCCCTATAGAAGCAACATTCTAGACATTGTAAGTCTGGGTGTTTTAGAGGAAAGGGGGAATGCTAGATCTATTAGGAGTCTAAGAAGATTTTTATTTGTGAACTTCATCTCCCTAACCTCTTAGGACTGCTTCTCATACCGAGCGTGGATGACTTGGCTTGCCTCATTCAGGAGATCTAATTCTCCCCTTTGATTTATCTTGCCCAGAGGCACCTCTATGATCACATATTCTTCGGTACTAACCTCTAACTCTTCCTTTTCTATTGGTGGGGCTGCTACTACTCCCACCATATTGTCATCTGGGTACCTTCTAGTGTTAAGAAGGGTGCGAGCCCTTTTGGGCTTCTTCATTATTTGGCCTTTGGCCAACATCTTAGCTAGTGACAATGGATTCATTAATGCCATCAGAGCTTTTCTCCTCTGTGATTCTACTAGCCACTATGGTGATCCTACTAACCCACTTATTACCATCCCTGAGCTCAAAGTACTCCTGGGTTCTATTCAAGGTCTCCCTTGGATGCATTTTCATCTATGTTGAAGGGATCTTCACTTGTGTTCCCTCCTCTTTTTGCACCATCTCTCAGAATATTCTTTGTCGGTGGGCTAGATGATGGTGGCTGGAGAGGCATCTCATTCAAATCTAATTGCTAAATCATATTGAGGAACTCACCAATAAGGATATTGTGTGGTGTTGATTGGCCTTGATCGCTAGTTGGATTTTGGATCACTGCATCAGAGGATACAATTATTCTCGGGGGTCCAATTTCCTCTTCTACCAATAATTGCTTCTCGACTCATTCACTTTTTTTCTCCTTTTCTGTTGTTATTCCTTCTTCGGCCTCCTCTGGCCAGGATTCACCTTCTTCCCCTTGGGTCACCCCTTCTTCGGCCCGTGTTGTTTCTTCTTGTCTAGGGACATTGAATTGTTGTCTCACTATCTCCTCCACCACATTATCTACCATTCCCTATAACCCTCCCAGATCACCAATCTGGAAGAACTCATCAACCATAATTTGTGAGTTCTCTGGGGGATCTTCCAAAGGATTTCCTTTATCAAAGGAGGAATAGGAGATCACTTTGACCTTGGGAGTACCTATGGACTCAATTCTTGAGCCTTTATTTTGTGGGGGCCTTTCTGCCTTATGAATTTTCCTTCTTTGGAGTGGTTCTCCGACGGTCGCGACCGCTACTGCCTCTTCAACCTCTTCATTGCATGTTACACTAAGTAGTGTGGCCAGAGAGGGAGATTCTCTTGCCAAGGGATAGGATCCCACCAGAGTGGCCAAGAGTGAATGTCACCCCAGAATTTGTTGCATCCCATAGTTTATGGGACTTCTCCAACTTTTCATCTAATTTTTGTTGGCAATTTGACTTCCTAAGGATGCATGACTTATTTTGTATTGTCATCATGGCAACAAAGTCATACTAAGTTCCTGTCAAAGTAAACTTAGAAGACAAAATGACTAAGTATGGAAAACAGGACAGACAAAGTTATATAGTGATCAACACATTAGCGCACGTGCAAGAGATCGCATCAGAGTATGCGCGTTTGGATATATGTTCTATGTTATTTATACATACTAAGTCCATACACGCATGGTATGGCATGATAGTATAGAGAAGTTACAGACAGATCAGTACACCAGCGGTCTAGAAGACAGAGCATGAAAGTCGACTAGTATTTTGATCAGCGTATATTATTTTGTTATGTAAAGGCCAAGCGCCTATGATACTATGTTTGTAATGATGTAATTATTAATGTTGTAAACACACTTAAGCCAATTAGTTTGGAAGTGTTGTGTATTTTGTTTTTAGGGCCGACTATATTCTTGTTTTGAGTCGCATCTATTCGGGCATGAACATATAAGTATGTAATGTAAAGTTATATTACAAGTGTCAAAGAATATGAATGAGGAAGATATAGAAGAGCAGTATGATGAAGTCAGTATGAGATAAATCTCTTTAAGAGAGTAAGAGCATTTGCGCATAAATAGAATTGATCAGACAACAGTTTCATTACAGCAGTTCATTTTGATATAGTGTATATCAACTATCAGAAGGTTGTAGCCTTCATTTTATTGGGCAGTGAGCCATATACCTTTAATAGGGTTTTTTAATAGACTCCTAATAGGGTCATTGTACTTGGATTGTAAAGACTGCTCCTAACAGGGCAAAGGAACTTTAACAGGTTCATTATACTAGTGCAATATTTGTGGGTACTAATTCCCACCGGGGTTTTCC
>MU224469.1:3597341-3608418 GCA_018584345.1 Thuja plicata
CCAAACAGGTTACAGAACCAGTGATTCAAAATGCACCTATGACAGGTCCCCAGGTTTCAGTGCCCTCAGTGTCAATAACTTTTGATACAGCAAAAGACTCATAAGGTACTATAGTGGTTGATAATATCAAGATATCTGTGACAGCATCTGACAATGACATGGACAAATTTGATAAAGCATTTGCAAGCACTGAAGACATGTGCACTAATGATACATCTGTACAGCAGGATGAAGTTCCCTCCAATGATCCAATAGACTTGAATAAAGAGAAAGATACACCAGTCAAGGAGATACCAGTAAAAAGTGAATGCATGGATACCAGTCAAAATACTATATTCACCCCATCACCTTTACCATCTACTTCATTGTTGTCAAGGTTAACTCCTAATTCAACAACTCTAGATGCGTGGGGAGAAGAAAACTTAATAAAGATCAGCGTGCTAGCTATGGAAAGGGCAAAAGAAAAATAGGTTATGAGGAACCCTCTTTTCTTAGAGTCAGTAAACATCTTTAATGATCTAGTGCTTGCAGACAAGAAAGTAGCCAAAATTCAATCAGTTGAAGATGTTGACAGCATTCTAACAAGCTTCAAAGCACACTTTACAGATCTAGTAGACTCTGCTACTAGAATTGTAGAAGATGAGTATAAAAAGGAGAGATTGAATGAATTGGTAAAGAATTTTACCTTAGACTTAAAATATTTAAAGATTGGGCAATCTATATTGAAAGAATTGGCAGCAAAAGGCAGAAATATAATAGCAAATTGCATGGACAGAGTATTTTTCACCTCTAAGCATATCAAGAAGATAGAAGAAGCAGATATCATGGCTGACAGTATTATAAAATCAGTTGAGACATCCACACAAGACATGAACATTTGTAACAATGTCTATCAAGGTCAGTTGGACAATATTGAAAAGGCTAAGTTGGAGATCAGTAAGATAAGAGTCAGACACTCAATTAAGAAATGCACTTGCGCCCTCCCTAGCAGTTCTGAATGAAAACATCAAACAGATTAATGCCACCATTGTGACATATGATCAACATCCCTGCATGGATTTGATAAAGATGGATAATCTGACATATGCCTTATGCGCGCATCTTCAGACAGTTGATGTAATGAAGGTATTCTGGCATAAAGAGATCCAATCTCTTTAGATTGTGTACCCTGATATTTACATGGAGTAAGCATCTAGGAGACTTACAAGTTTTGTACACATTTTTCATTAATTTCAAAGGGGGAGTAATAGAGAATGTGTATATATGGGGATCAGTATATGTATATATTAAAAGATGCTATGATAGACAGTTTTTTGTGATTAAGTCATTTTGAGATACTTGGCCACATTCCTTTGTTGCCATAAATGGAAAAGGGGGAGATTGTTGGTAATTTTACTTCCTAAGGATGCATGACTTATTTTGTGTTTTCATCATGGCAACGAAGTCATACTGAGTTTCTATCAAAGTAAACTTAGAAGACAAAATGACTAAGTATGGAAAATAGGACAGAAAGAGTTATACAACGATCAGCACATCAACGCACATGCGAGAGTTTGAATTAGAGTATGCACATTTAGATATATGTTCTATGTGATGTATACATACTAAGTCCAAAAATGCATGGTATGGAATGATAGTACGGAGAAGTTACAAACAGATCAGTACACCAGCAGTCTAGAAGACAGAGCATGAAAGTCGACTAGTATTTTGATCAGCGTATATTATTTTGTTATGTAAAGGCCAAGCGCCTATGATAGTATGTTTTTAATGATGTAATTAGTAATTTTGTAAACATGCTTAAGCCAATTAGTTTGGAAGCATTGTGTATTTTGTTTTTAGGGCTGACTATAGTCTTGTTTTGAGTCGCGTCTATTCGGGCATGAACATATAAGTACGTAATGTAAAGTTATATTACCAGTGTCAAAGAATATGAATGAGGAAGATATAGAAGATAAGTATGATGAATTTGGTATGAGATAAATCTCTTTAAGAGAGTAAGAGCATTCGCGCATAAACAGAACTAATCAGACAGCAGTGTCATTACAGCAGTTCATTTTGATATAGTGTATATCAACTATCAAAAGGTTGTAGCCTTCATTTTATTGGGAAGTGAGCTTAGGTAGTGAGCCATATACCTTTAACAGGGTTTTGTAATAGACTCCTAACAGGGTCTAAGACTCGTAACAGGGTCATTGTACTTGGATTGTAAAGACTGCTCCTAACAGGGCAAAGGAACTTTAACAGGTTCATTATACTAGTGCAATATTTATGGGTACTAATTCCCACCGGGGTTTTCCTCTGATCAAGGTTTCCCCATAATCATATCATGTGTTATGTGTTCTTGTATTGAGCTTCATTGGATGTATGTTTGATTTATGTTTAAGTTGTTGAAATATAATAAATAGACAAACACTGATTCACCCCCCCCTCTCAGTGTTTCTAACAATTTCTCCATTAGAGGGGCCAAAATATGGCCCGAGACCTGAGGAGAGGCACCAACCCTTTTCTTTCCTTGGGCTTTGGATTTTTCCATCACCCGGGATCTTATAGCTCCCAAAAACTTATTGTCCAATCAGACGCTCTTGGGGAAAGCCTTCACAAAATAGGTGTGGTTGCGTTGGATCACTGTTCTTAAGATGAATTCAATACTCAAAACTCCAGACATTTCCCTATCTACCGATAGGAGGTCCATATTTTTTATGCCTACTTCTTTATACTCAGGATCCTCAAGTGACCCGGTATCTAAAAAATTTCATGGGAACATCCAGGGATTAAGATGTTCCATCATTCCCTTCGACATCCTAGAGTACTACCAATTACGAACGTTAAAATAATCTTGGAAATTGGCCCAAAAATCCTCCAAGTGCCTCTCATGGGGATTGATTCCGTAGGGAATTATCTTTTCCATCCACCCACATAGATCATAGTCCTTGCGAATGAGTGAAAATTTGGCTAAGTTCAGGCTACTTAGCTCACTTTTTGCTTCCTGAGCCACGACGAGGGAGCAGATGTAATTCCCACATACAAATGGGAAAGAGATGGAGGTGACCTTCTTGATGACCATTAGATCATACACCTCTAGGATCTTCTTATAAAATTCTAGCAAGATGATCATGTCCCCACAATTCTTGGACAACAGGAAAGGTTTCCCAAAAATTTCGGACACCCGAATGTAGGTGTGTTGTGTGAAATGAATGAAGTAGCATCCCCATGTATTAACTAGGGCCATGGCCTCTGGGGACATTCTGAATCCCTCATCATGCGTGATTTCCTTGATCTCGTGGAAGATGAAGGCATTGTTGACTCTACAAAAATTGGGGAAACTCTCGTCCCATTGAATCTGGGGAAAATGGTCCCATGGGGTGGCCTGTGCAACTCCATCCTCGAGGACACCAATTGTGGTTAATCCCTAGATTCCTGGGTATTTTTGGGCCAATGGCCAGAGGATGTAGGAAGTCATGTAGAACCTATGATCTCCCCCAACCTTCCCCATCTGGGTGTCCACATGCTTGAAAATAATGTCGACCCAGTCAAAGCGTGCCTTGTTGGTGGTCATACAATATAGGAAGTAGTACATCTAGGGGGCGAACTCCTGAGCATGGGGTTCCCCAAAAATCCTGCATAGAAATATAATTTTGGTCTGGATGGGCTCCTTGAAGTCATAGCGAGAAATATCCATCCCCATATTCTTCAAGTCCTAACACGGGATTTTTAGCCATTCTGCATTGAGGTGGCGTTGAGCCAGATCAACCGCATCCTCGAACTGCATGAATGAAGTGACCTTGGTGAAAGTAAAATCATATAAAAAGAATAGAATGTGTTATCCAATGACGAAGTCATTATGGTCCAAGGAGACGATGGCAAAACCAACAAAGCAGCCACACTGGCTGGGTTGTAACATTTATCCAGGAGCATGATCAGCTCTGACGCTTGCAATGAGTATGGAAAACCAGTCGCTTGAATGATTTCAGATGCCACTAAGTTAACTGAGATAGAGTCCTTGGCCCATCGTTGTTGGTGGATTACCTAAAGGAGGGCCCTTAGTTCAACATAGGTACCAATATCTATATATGTGACCTCTCTTAGTGTAGATTCAATTCAGGACCCTAGAATTATCTCGCCTTTCTTATATTTCTGGGTCAATGGGAGCCTTTCCAACATCCTTTCTACCTTGGACTTTTTGGTAGTTCTTGCCGAAACTCTTGGAATTTTGGGACTTCCCGGGGGTGTGGATGCTGAAGCCATTTATTTCTTGCTTTAACCTGTACCTGCAAACTGGAAAACCGTTAGTGTATGAAATTTTATAAACATAGATTCCGCACTTTGGTATTTTGGGCGCGACTGTTCACTTGTCATTCTGAAAATAGAAATCATTAGTCCTTGAAAAAAAAAATATATGAGAGTTATCTCCAATGTAACCATTTCATAATATACAAAACCTCCCCTTTGCACCCAAAAGATCAGAAATATTGGCTCGATAAGGAAATTGAGATGGACAAGTCCAAGGTCACCAAAACACTTGGAACCTAACCAAAAGGATGGTGGTATCAGAGACAAGAAAGGCAACCCTTTCATCGTACCTCGACATGCATAAACCCACTTGACTAAGTAATGATAATTAATCAATAGTTGTTCTAGCACGAGTGGCATGAATGCCACTTGGGACAAATTTTAATGTTTGAACATGGGAATTAATTCCACTATTAAGATAGAAATGACGAAGGAGAGAGAAATATTAACAACCTGCTAGCGAGCCAACCTCTGAAACTAACATAGATTTTGCTTCAACAAGAAGGTTGCATCAACCAGAAAGGCGAATGCATTTATTGGCAGACATGGTCTTCAGACCTCGTAAAGAATTTTGAGAAATGGAGTCGCTAGGAGTTACCTCCATGGGACTTGCACTAAAGACAACCCTCAGAGATGCATAGTCTCCTTAGTACAGGAGGGAAAAAATTTAACCAACTTGACAATGTACAACTAGCCTAAGATATTAACAACATGCAGAGCGCTTCAAATTTATAGAACTTGACTCTTATTTATAGGACTCGAATGACCACTTACAGGGAATTTACAATGCTCTACAGACCTGCATTTATAGAACTTACAGACTGCAAAGCTGGACACAAAATGCTATTTACAGAGAATTTACAACCAAGGGAGACATATGTCTCGCCTTCAAGCCAGATGACCACAAAGAAAATGAGATGCACGAGGTCCAAGAGGAACAACATGCCAAATGAAAAGTATGACCTAGATGAAAAGGGTAGACGCACACCCAAAAATACAAAAAGCCCAAACTAACAAAATGAAATGAAAAACAAACAGATAAAGGCGAAGAAAGAAAGAAAAAACAACAACAAAAAATGAACTAGAAAAACAAACAAACAAACAAATGGAAACAAAGAAGAAAAGACGTGAGGAAAAGCAAAGAAGCCCAAGGGCCTACCTGAAACTCAAAATGCTGAAAAGGGGCACTGCAAATGACCTCACTTTGTCACCTAAACACTCTTGGAGAATCATTGAACACACCTCTGCACCTTCTAGCTCAAACACCTTAGCTCAGAAAACAAATAGCTTCACTCTCCAGATAATTTTCCAGAAGGTAACTATTTTGCTGGTAAACGTAAAAATGACAAGGTAAAAGGCCTTAAATAATGCCTAGGGGAGCGCATTAATTACCAAAAGTTACTCCAAGAAACAAGCTAGCCACCAAAGTCTGGGCCTTAGAGCACCCAATGATCATTCCTCTTAAAAAGAAAGGGGGATGATCGGTAGGTCCTGAAGGTCTGAAGATCGTCAGCTTCGAGAAACACACTCCAGAATATGGATCCCAGAGTGGACAAAAGAGAAGAGAAAAGACAAGACAAGGGAAAGGGCCCAAAAAGGAAAAAGGGAAAAATGAAGCCAAGGCAAAAAAGGGGGACCCAACATTTTGCAAACAAAATGTAGGGATGGGTATGCAGGGCATAACACTATTAAAACCATGAAGGATTTTTAGATATTCATAAATGATAATTCTTTGATAGACATTCTTCCCCAAAATGGTATTTTTACATGGACAAATAGATGAATGAGTTTTCTTCAAATTGCAGAACGCCTTGACAGATTTCTTATTTCTCCATGTTGGAAGCTATTAGATTTTACCTTTCATTCAGAAATCTTAAATTATCCAGGCTCTGACCATTTTCCCATCATCTTATTTATTTCTAAATCAACAACATTATCACAACAATGACATCGATCTTCCTTTAAATTTGAGAGAATGCGGTTTCATCACACACATTTTCATACATTGCTAAGATAGTGGTGCGTTAGTGCACCATACTAAGAGGGTACAAAAATGTTCAGATTCTATAAAAAATGCAATACGTTAAATAAAAAATTAAAGAGTGGAATCAATAGGTTTTCAAAAATGCATTTTTAGAAAAATCAAGGGTGGAAGAAGAATTAACTTAGATAAATGATCAAATTATTTCCCAAGGGTTGGATTCCGTCACCTTCCTCAAAAAAAATAGCTGCAATTGGAGTGGGATAAATTATGTCAAAGGGAGGAAGAGTATTGGAGACAAAAATCCCAGGAACTATGGCTTTAACAAGGAGACATGAACACAATTTTTTTTCACATATCTGCTAAACAAAAGCATGCAACCAGTACAATATTTTCCATCAAGGACTCGTCATCAAGAATTTTGATTTCAGATCCTCAAGGTATTCAAGATGAAGGGGTTCGATTCTTTCAAAATCGTCTTGCTCCTCCTCCAACTCCCATTCCAGATGAGTTACAAGGGCAAGATCTTATCAATGTCATTCCTTCATTAATCACCAAAAAAGATAATTAAGCATTAATGACTCCCTTTAGAGTTAAGGAAATTTGAAAGATAGTCTTCTCATTACACCCTAACAAGGCCATGGGCCCAGATGGTTTTGCTGCTTTATTTTTTCAGAAATGCTAGGATGTTATATGCTTCGAGTTATTAATCGCCCTTAAAGAGTTTAGAAAGAGTGATTCAATGCTAAATAATTTTAATGTTACTAACATTGTCCTCATTCCCAAGGTTAAGGATACTTCTACTTTTGTAGAGTCCAGATGCATCTCTTTGTGCAATACAATTTATAAGATATTTATATGAGATTGCAACCCCTTATTCAGAAAATTATATCTCTGGAGAAAGGTGGTTTAAATCTAAGAAAAGAGACAATGGAAGGAGCTCTTGTGGAACATGAAGTTTTGCATTACATTAATGAAAATAATTCATCATCTTTTATTGTTAAATTGGAGATAATGAAAGCTTATGAAAAGCTAAATTACTCATTTCTTCTTAAAGTCTTGTGTAAATTTGGTTTTGATGCCAAGTGGTGCAAATGGATTTTAGCATGTCTAAAGGCAGCTCATTTTTCGATCATAATAAATGGTGGCCTAGCCGGGTTTTTTGCAGCCTCACAAAGTGTTATTCAAGGGGATCCGTTATCTCCCATTTTGTTCATCATAATGGTAGAATATTTCAACTTAGGATAATAAGGGTCAGACACAAGCATAAGTTATGGGTGGGAGATCAGATTAAAGGTACCATGGTATAAGTTACTCATTCTTTATTTGTTGATGACACATTATTATTTGGTAAATCTAACATCTAGGTGTTGGAAACACTAAGAGGGGGGGTGAATCAGTGTTTAAATAATTATTCTATTTCAGAAACTTTAAACATAAATCAATTATATATCACTTGAAGCTTAACACAAGATCACATAGCACATAATATGATTACGGGGAAACCTTGATTAGAGGAAAACCCCAGTGGGAATTAGTACCCACAAATATTGCACTAGTATAATGAGCCTATTAAAGTTCCTTTGCCCTATTAGGAGCAGTCTATACAATGTAAGTACAATGACCTAGTTAAAGGCCTGACCCTGTTAGGATTATTTTATGAACAACCCTATTATGGGTGAGGACTCACTGTCCAAGAGCTCATTGCTCAATGAGAAAAGAAGGCTACAACCTCCTGAGAATAGATATGCACTATATCCAAAATGAACTGCTATATATGACACATATGTCTTATTAGTTTCGGTTATGTGCTTATGCTCTTATCTTCTTTAAGGGCTCTATTTCATACTGACATCTTTACACTGCTCTGCTCTGCATATTTCTTCGACACTTCAAAAATATATCTTTTCATTGCATATATATATGTTTATGCCTGAATAGACGTGACTATAAACAAGACCTTAGTTGGCCCAAAAACAACATACACAACGCTTCCAAACAAATTGGCTTAAGCATGTTTACAATAATGTTTAATACATGGTTACAAACTTACTACAATAGGCGCTTAGCCTTTACATAACAAATGATTACATGCTAATCAAAAACCTGAAGTTGGCTCCATACTCTGTATTCTGAACTGCTAGTGTACTTGTTCTTTCTGTAACTTATCTATACTGACATTTTGTACTATGCGTGTGTAGGGTAAGCATAAAAACATATCATAGAACTTATGTCTAAAGGTGCTTATTCTGAATCAACCATACGCATGTGCGCTGGTGCTCTGATCATCTGTGTATCTCTGTTTTGTATTGTCTTATATACTTAGTCAATTTTCACTACTAAGTTTGTTGTCAAAACTTCATATGACTTTGTTACCATAATGAAAACACAAAATAAGTCATATACTCCCTATGAGTCAACTTGCCAACAATCTCCCCCTTATTCATTAATGGCAACAAAGGAATGTGGCCAAGTTACTCAAAATTGACTAACACCAAAAACTGTATATTCTCTTCTCTTAACATATACTATATATTTATTTGCATATATATACACTATTCCTCATACATACATTACTCCCCCTTTGATATTAATGACAAAGGTGTCAAAATTGTAAGTCACTAGATGCTTACTTACTATATACATCTAGATAGGCTATTTGCAGATTCTTCATCTCTTGCTGCCAAAATGCCTTTAGTACATCAATTGTTTGTAGATGGGCGCATAGGGCATATGTGAGTTTTTCCATCTTTTTAAAATCCTTGTTGGGCCCTTGATCACAAGTAGCAATGGTTGCATCAATCTATTTAATGTTCTCATTTAGAACTGCTAAGGAGGGCACAAGTGTATTTCTCAACTGAGTCTGCCCGATCCTTATCTTACTAATCTCCATTTTAGCATTTCTATCTTGTCTATCTGACCTTGATAGATATTGTTGCAGATGTTTATGTCTTGGGATGATGTTTCAACTGAGTGTCTTATGTTATCAACCAAGATATCTGCCTCTTCTATCTTTTTGATATGTTCAGAGGTGAGTTTGCCTCTGTCCATGCAATTTTCTATAACCTTTCTGCCTTTTGATGCCAACTCTTTCAACATAGACTGACCAATCTTTAATGACTTTAAATCTAAGGAAAAATTCTTTACCAATTCATTCAATCTTTCCTTTTTATACTCATCTTCTGCAATTCTAGTAGTTGAGCCTACTAAACTTGTAAAATGTGCTTTGAAGCTTGTTAGGATACTATCTACATCATCAACTGACTGAATTTTAGCTACTTTCTTGTCCGCAGGCACTAGGTCATTCAGAATGTTCACTGATTCCAAAAAGAGAGGGTTTCTCATAACTTGTTTCTCTTTGGCTTTTTCCATGGCTAGGACGCTGATTTTGATCAAGTCTTCTTCTCCCTACGCATCCAGACTTGCTGAGTAAGGAGTTAAGCTTGACAACAATGAAGTAGATGGTTGAATGGATGGTGTGAATATAATATTCTGACTAGTATCCATGCATTCACTTTTTACTAGGATCTCTATGACTGGTGTCTCATTATTTTGATTATCTTCCTCTTTATTCAAGTCTGTTGAATCTTTAGAGGGAACTTCATCTTGTTGTAAAGATGTGTCATCATTGCACACCTCCTTTGTCTCCTCAGTGCTTACAAATGTTTTTTCAACTTTGTCCATATCATTGTCAAAGGCGGTCATGGATATTTTGATATCATCAATCACTATAGTATCTCCTGAATCTTTTATTGTATCAGAGGCTATTGAAACTAAGGGCGCTAAAACCTATGGACCTGTCTTAGGTGCATTCTGAATCACTGGTTTTGTAACCCATTTGGGAGGAACTGGAGTTACCTTTGTTGTAGGCACTGTTGAAGGATACATATGTCTATCCAGAAATACCTGCTCAAAAGATTTCTGAGTCTCTTCACCAACCAGATCATACTCCTTATTTATGATATGGAGAACTCTTGTTTTGGTTCTTAGGTGCAGCTTTACTAAATCCAATAGAATGGCTTTCTCGTCATGCAAACATACCGGAAGAAGACTATCCAATGTTTCTTCTCTTATCCTCATATCCTCTTCAATTGCTTTCCTCTTTAATACATCAAGTATGTTCCATACCTTGTCTGGTATGACTGTTTTGAGTTCCAATACTATCCTTTTGAACTTAATCATGTGAGAGATGATCATAGAATGAATTTTTGATTTGTTTATCTCTTGATATTTGTCATATACACTCTTGAGAGATTCTAGTCTTCCTTCATTAACAGTTATGTTTTTTAGAACAGTTAGACTAGGTCTAACCTACCTCAGGAGGGGCTTGTGTGTTCTTTACCTTTCTCCTTGTAGTTCTTGAGGATGGATGACTTGTAGGAACTTGCTTCTTCCTTCTAGTCAGCTTGCTGGGTACAAAAGGTGGTGAAGATTCTAGATCAATGGTGGTTGATGGCGCAGATGTGTCTACATTTGATTTCTTCTTCTTCTTCTTACACTAGTATAATTTGGGCAATAAATGACCAGGTAACTAAAAATCTTAGTCAAGTGACTAAAATTGATCATGTTCTACCCATCTTTTGCAATTCAAAAATATAAATGACTAAATAAATGACCAATTTGGTCATCGGATAAAATCACAACTAAAATGACTAAATAAATGACCAATTTGGTCATCAGGTAAAATGACTAAATAAATGATCAATTTGGTCATCGGGTAAAATGACCAATTTGGTCATCGGGAAAAATGACCAAATAAATGACTAAATAAATGACCAAATATTTCAGTTTAGGTACCTAAAATGA
>MU224469.1:3631008-3641792 GCA_018584345.1 Thuja plicata
ACTCTACATTGCATGCTCTACCACAAGCACTTGCTTTTAGTAACTAAAGTGGGGCATCTATTTATTACACCTTGTCACCCAGCTAAAAATATTTACATTATATTGAGGGTTAGAGTTACGGTTAGGAAAAATAGTTGTGGATTAGGGTTATAGTTAGGGTTAAGATAAGGTTACAGTTAGGGTTAGGGTTAGGGTGATTTTTAGGGTTAGAGTTATAGTTAGGGTGATTTTTATGGTTAGGATGTACAGTTATGGGTTTGGGTTAGGGTTAGGGTTAGGGTGATTTTTATGGTTAGGACGTACGGTTATGGGTTAGGGTTAGGGTTAGAGCTAGGGTTAGGGTTACTATTAGGGTTAGAGATAGGTTACGATTAGGGTTAGGGTTAGGGTGATTTTATGCTTAGGTTTAGTGTTAGTGTTATAGTTAGGATGATTTTTTATGGTAATGATTTGGGTTAGAGTTAGAGTTAGAGTTAGAGTTAGAGTTAGGGTTAGGATAACCAGTTTAGGAATAGGGTGTAGGGTGAGGGGTAGGATTAGTATCATCTTAATGGTTAGAGCAAGGGTTAGGGTTAGAGATAGGGTTATAATTAGGGTTAGGGTTAGGGTGATTTTTATAGTTAGGGTTAGGGTTAGAGTTATAATCAAGATGATTTTTTAGGGTTAGGATACACGACATGGGTTTGGGTTAGGGTTAGAATTAGGATTAGGGTTAGAGTTAGAGTTAGGGTTAGGTTAGGGTTAGAGTTTTTTATTTAAATCAAGTGGATATACCACTAAATATATTTATATAATAAGGGTTAGAGTTACGGTTAGGATGTATAGTTGTGGGTTAGGGTTAGGGTTAGAGTTAGGGTTATAGTTAGGGTTAGGGTTATAGTTAGGGTTAAGATAGGTTACATTCAGGGTTAGGGTTAGGGTGATTTTTAGGGTTAGAGTTATAGTTAGGGTGATTTTTATGGTTAGGATGTGCATTTATGGGTTTGGGTTAGGGTTAGGGTTAGAGTTATAGTCAGGATGATTTTTTAGGGTTAGGATACACGACATGGGTTTGGGTTAGGGTTAGAATTAGGATTAGGGTTAGAGTTAGAGTTAGGTTAGGGTTAGAGTTTTTTTTTAAAGCAAGTGGATATACCACTAAATATATTTATATAATAAGGGTTAGAGTTACACTTAGGATGTATAGTTGTGGGTTAGGGTTATAGTTAGGGTTAGGGTTATAGTTAAGGTTAAGATAGGGTTACAGTTAGGTTAGGGTTAGGGTGATTTTTAGGGTTAGAGTTATAGTTAGGGTGATTTTTATGGTTAGGATGTACAGTTATGGGTTTGGGTTACGGTTAGGGTTGGGGTTAGGGTTAGGGTGATTTTTACGGTTATGGGTTAGGGTTAGGGTTAGAGCTAGGGTTAGGTTTACTATTAGGGTTAGAGATAGGTTATGATTAGGGTTAGGGTTAGGGTGATTTTATGCTTAGGTTTAGTGTTATAGTTAGGATATTTTTTTATGATAAGGATTTGGGTTGGGGTTAGAATTAGGATTAGGGTTAGAGTTAGAGTTAGAGTTAGGGTTAGGATGACCAGTTTAGGAATAGGGTGTAGGGTGAGGGGTAAGATTAGTATCATCTTAATGGTTAGAGCAAGGGTTGGGGTTAGAGATAGGGTTACAATTAGGGTTAGGGTTAGGGTTAGGGTGATTTTTATGGTTAGGGTTAGGGTTAGAGTTATAGTCAGGATGATTTTTTAGGGTTAGGATACATGACATGGGTTTGGATTAGGGTTAGAATTAGGATTAGGGTTAGAGTTAGAGTTAGGGTTAGGTTAGGGTTAGAGTTTTTTTTAAAGCAAGTGGATATACCACTAAATATATTTATATAATAAGGGTTAGAGTTACGGTTAGGATGTATAGTTGTGGGTTAGGGTTATAGTTAGGGTTAGGGTTATAGTTAGGGTTAAGATAGGGTTACAGTCAGGGTTAGGGTTAGGGTGATTTTTAGGGTTAGAGTTATAGTTCAGGTGATTTTTATGGTTATGGGTTTGGGTTAGGGTTAGGGTTAGGGTGATTTTTATGGTTAGGGCGTACAATTATGGGTTAGGGTTAGGGTTAGATCTAGGGTTAGGATTACTATTAGGGTTAGAGATAGGGTTATGATTAGGGTTAGGGTTAGGGTGATTTTTATGGTTAGGTTTAGTGTTAGTGTTATAGTTAGGATGATTTTTTACGGTAAGGATTTGGGTTAGGGTTAGAATTAGGATTAAGGTTAGAGTTAGAGTTAGAGTTAGGGTTAGGATGGCTACTTTAGGAATAGGGTGTAGGGTGAGGGGTAGGATTAGTATCATCTTAATAGTTAGAGAAAGGGTTAGGGTTAGGGTTATAATTATGGTTAGGGTTAGGATTATAGTTAGGGTTACGATGATATTTACGGTTAGGATGTACGGTTATGGGTTTGGGTTAGGATTAGAGTTAGGATTAGGGTTAGGGTGATCTTTGTAATTGATCTTATCTTCATTTGCATGTACTCTCTTTTAGGAACTTAGATCTTGACATTATTTTGATATTTTAATATTGTTTTTTGTACTTGCATGGATAAAAACAATAGTTGTATTATCTTTCCTACTTTATGCACTATCAACAGATCTTTTTCTACTTGGGAATTTTGTGAATTATATTTCTACACTAGTGACTAAATTTCTTATTTATAAACACTTATGATTATATTATATTTGTGGTCTTTCATTATCTATGTAATATAATGTGTAATTTTTTTTCTTTTTACAGAATTGTGTTGATAAACTCAAAGAAGGGGATAAAGTTAAGGTGTTGGATCCATATGATGGTGATGTTGTGGGCATTGGGATAATTCACTCCCTATCTATTGTACATGGAATCAACTTGAAAGAAATAAGAGATGCAAATGTAAACATTATAAAGGTCACAAGTAACATACCCCTTGCTTATGAAGACAAAATAGATGGAGTTTTTTGTCTAAAAGAGAAAGAGGGAACCTTCACATGGTGGCCACTGAAGTATTTGAAAAAAATGACATAGTTGATCAACATGTTTATCATATTCTAGTTGTTACACATCTCTGCTTTATATTTGAGACAACTTTGATATTTTTCATTATATTTACGTATATACTCTTTGGATAACTTTGACAACTTATATATTTTGGCACCCTTCATACTTTGAATGATAAATGTTTTTGTTTTAATTTATATAGTTGCATTAATTTTTTATATGAATTGATTATCTTTATTTATCATGATGTTGAATCAATCTTTTAACTTTACTTGGTTGTAGTTTGTTCATGTGTAATATTTTTTATTTTCTGTTATGCTTTATTATTCAAGTTTAATATGATATTTTTTTACATAATTAAATTCATGGTATTTAAAATATTATTCATTTCATGACCAAATAAATGATTGAATAAACGACTGAATAAATAACTGAATAAATGATTGAATACACGACCGAATACATGACTAAATATATGACCAAACACACAACTAAATATACGACCAAATGCATGACTAAATAAATGACCAAAGAGACAACTAAATATATGACTAAATATAAGACCAAATACACAACTAAATAAATGACCAAATACACAACTAAATATACGACTAAATACATGACCAAATATATGATTAAATGCACGACTAAATATACGACCGAATATACGACCACATAAACGACTACATAAATGACCAAATATATGACTAAATAAATGACTCAATATACGACCAAACATACGACCAATTAATGACTCAATATACGACTGAATAAATGACCAAATAAACAACCAAATATATGACTAAATAAATGACTCAATATACGACCAAATATATGACCAATTAATGATTCAATATACGACTGAATAAATGACTAAATATAAGACCAAACCAATGACCAAATATATGACTAAATAAACGACTATATTAATGACCAAACCAATGACCAAATAAATGACTAAAATAGTTTAGTCACATAAATTTGGTCACGAGATAAATGACTGGCAATAAACTACCAGTGATCACTTGACCAAATTTGGTTATTTATCTATAATTTTTGGTAGTTTATCTGATCATATATTGTTATTTTTGTACTAGTGTTAGGCATATCATCAGACATTTCTATTTTTACTTCAATGGGAGTTTTCTCAAGTTCTTTGGCTATCTTAGCTTCCCTAGCTCTGTCTAGGTCTTCTTGTGTAACACCATGAACTTTTAAGATATTTGAGGTGATCCTTGATGCCTTCCTTTTGTTGTTAGCACTGTATAAGACAGAATCAACTTGATTTGTCTTTTCTCTGTAAGTACCCCATCTAGGTTCATTGGGATCCTTGGGTGCAGATAGGAGGACTTGTGCATAACCTTCCAAAACATGTTCTTCAACTTCATAACCGAGAGGGTGAATCCATTTTGTTCTAGGCTCAACTGCCTCCATGCAAGTACAATCAGTTTCCACCATGAAGCATATGGTGTCTTTATATTTCTCAACTATCCTCACAGGTATCCTGAACCTCTTCTACATCTTGATCCTGAATGTTTTGATATCCATGTCCATAGTATCTTTTGCACTACTCTCTGATGTAGCTTTTAGTGATATCTAAGACATAGTAGGTTTACTCTTATCTAGGTAAAGATTTGCAACTTTACCAACAATGTGGAAGTACAGGTAGATGATCAAAGAGCCAAACCTGAATATCTTGCTCTTGTCATGCTTAATAGCCTTGATGTTCTCAATCAACTGTGCGCGCAATAGTTCACAGAGATTGTACTGAGTGTTATCTTTCACTATCCTTATTGCTATCAGAATTGTTGTTGCAGACACACTATTCAGTCCGCTTGCCTACTGAAACTTGTATCCAAGTATCATAGTGAGTAGTTTGATGTCATTCTCCTTAATAGGATCAAAATTCATGTCGCGCCTATCACTTCTAGATAAGCAAACTTGTTCAACCTGCTTCTTAACATCCTTGCCAGTAGGAAGAACTGGTCTAGTCTTAGGAAGTCCAGTCATTTCATGGATTAGGTCTGCAGTGATGTGGACAGGAACCTCACCAATCTAATATAGGTCATCATGTATCCTACTTAGTAATATCTTCACCCATTATGGCTCATAGAACTCATGCACATTGGAATAATCAAAGATAGGGTCATTAGTGAGATGTGTGTATTCATCCTTGAATGAGTAGTCTGGTTTCATCATTGAACCCATAAGAGTAGCTATGTTGTTGTCTCCAACTATTTACTTCTTGCAGTAGATGTATGCACGAATGTCTTCCATGTGCACGACTCCTAGCGGAGTCTTAGAGAATGCTCCTTCAACATCATCTAATATAGACTTGAATGGATGCTTTTAAAGACAAATCTATTCCTTTCAACAATGTCAAATACAACTGGGGTTTCCATACTTACTTGCAGCTTGATTAAGTAGGGTTTCACGGTAAATCAAAATGACGCGACTGCTAGGGTTCCGTTTCAACTTGCAATCTATTTACCAACTGATCAAATCAATACCTTTGATTGCTTTTGATGCTTAGTGCTTTTGTGCTTTGCAAATTTTCAATATCAGATGTGAACAATGAGAATAATTAATCAGTCCATCGATTTATATAAATTTTTTCTACATTTAATGCCATAAGTGCTTTTACTGAGACTTTCAAACTTTATTCAGAATGAAGTATAGATAATGCATGAATGTATACTGCATTCTTTTGTTATCATTGATATGAATCCAAAGGCGCATACTCAGAGGTGAGTATACCAGCCACGTAGGGGTTCAGAGCTAGAATAGCTCCCCCTAAGACCATGAGGGTCAACTATCCAGAAGTAGAAGGTACATCCACTAAGGATGCATCTACTACCTTGTTATCTTCATTATCCTTCTTTACTTCAACCCATATTTTATCTTAGTTAGTTTTAGCTTCCACAAAATTAACTTCTCCTGATTCTTCAAACAAAGACCTTTTTGGATTCTCTTGTCCTTGTGTTCTTGTCCTACAAAACCTTGAGATGTGTCCAACTTTTCCACATGAGTGACAAATGATAGGAGGTCTAATGTTGTTATTCATCATGCTGCACTGCTTGGCTGTGTCCATTTTAGTTACATATCTGACATGTAATGTTCTGCAAGTTTCTTTGAGGTTGGTTTCTCTGATTATATTGAGTCTGATTCCTTTGGTTTAGTTGTGACTGATTTCTTTTATTTGTCCTACAATGAATAGCCCTATGACCAAACTTATTACAGAAGTAACAGTAACCATTGAAGGGTCTTACATCCTTACAATCTCTTGCCAAGTGACCATGTTTGTTATAGGCATAGCAAGTATGATTGACTACCTTGTGCTCTGCTTTAGTCTCTTCATGATTCTTAGTTTTCTTTTCTTCTGTAGATTATGTTTTGAGCTTTCTTTCTTTCTTGTAATGAATTGATCTCAATTTGAGTTGTATTGTATCCCATACTAGTGGTGTCACCTTTTAGCTTTTATGCATGAAGCTGTGATTGAATTAAATCAAAACTTGTGTGAAGTTTATCAATCCTGTCTTTTGCTCCTGATAATTCAGATTCAATCTAATTCTTGATGTTTTCCAATTCCAAGATTTTCATATTGGCTTGTATGAGTTTTTCATCTAACTATTTATTTTCTTTGTTCTTCTCTTCAATAACTGTTAGGCTATCAGTTAACTAATCATTCAATTCTTCTATCTTATCCTTTAAAGATAAGTTTTCTTCACTCAGTTTCTTGACCAATTTTCCCCAAATCATTTGTAGAGCAATCTTTCAAATCTTTTCTTAACTTTTTGATAAGCATTTGTGAGCCATCAACTTTTAGTTTAAGTTCCTCATTTTCTTTCTCAAATCTGTCTAGATCTTCAAGGGCTGCTTCAAGATTCTTTTTCAGATGTTTTGCTTCTGCTGAATTCATGATCTCCTCAAGCGGTTAAACTTTCTTTTAGAGGACCAGAGCTATGATACCAATTGTTGGAAACACTGAGAGGGGGGGGGGTGAATCAATGTTTAACTAATTATTCTATTTTAGCAAATTTAAACGTAAATCAATTGTATATCACTTGAAGCTTAACACAAGATCACATAACACATAATATGATTACAGGGAAACCTTAATTAGAGGAAAACCCTGGTGGGAATTAGTACCCACAAATATTGCACTAGTATAATGAACCTGTTAAAGTTCCTTTGCCTTGTTAGGAGCAGTCTTTACAATGCAAGTACAATGACCTGGTTAAAGGCCTGACCTTTTTAGGAGTCTTTTACAAACAACCTTGTTAGGGGTGAGGACTCACTGTCCAAGAGCTCACTGCTCAATGAGAAAAGAAGGCTACAACCTCCTGAGAATAGATATGCACTATATCCAAAATGAACTGCTGTATATGACACAGATGTCTGATCAGTTCCGGTTATGCGGTTATGCTCTTATCTTCTTTAAGGGATATATTTCATACTGACATCTTTACACTGCTCTGCTCTGCATATTTCTTTGACACTTCAAATATATCTTTTCATTGCATATATATATGTATATGCCTGAATAGACGCAACTATAAACAAGACCTTAGTCAGCCCAAAAACAACATACACAACGCTTCCAAACAAATTGGCTTAAGCACATTTACAATAATGTTTAATACATGGTTACAAACTTACTACAATAGGCACTTAGCCTTTACATAACAAACGATTACACACTAATCAAAAACCTGAAGTCGGCTCCATACTCTATATTCTGAACTGCTAGTGTACTTGTTCTTTCTATAACTTATCCGTACTGACATTCTGTACTATGCATGTGTAGGGTAAGCATAAAAACATATCATAGACCTTATGTCTGAAGGGGCTTAGTCTGAATCGGCCGTACGCACGTGCGCTGGTGCTCTGATCATCTGTGTATCTCTGTTCTGTATTGTCTTCTATACTTAGTCAATTTTCACTACTAAGTTTGCTGTCAAAACTTCATATGACTTTGTTGCCATAATGACAACACAAAATAAGTCATATACTCCCTAGGAGTCAACTTTCCAACACTAGGAAGTGAAGCAAATCAAGAGTACATTGGATCTTTATATGGTTGTCTTAGGTCAGAGAATTAATCCTCAAAAAGTCATTTTTTTTTCAAAATCTTTAATACAAATGATTCTATTTCCAAGAAAATAGTGAAGATTTTAGGTTTTGTGCAAGAAGTTCTCCCTTCTATTTATCTTGACATCCCTTTCTTTGTGGGCGCTAATAAGGAAACATATTGGAAATCTATTATTGAAAGGATTAAAAGCCGTATTTCAGCTTGGAAAGTGAGGTGTCTGTCATTGTTAGGGAGGTTATTGCTCATAAAATCAGTGCTAACAACAATCCCTAATTCTTACATTTCAGTACTTAAGGCTCCCAAAGGTGTTGTTCAACAAATTGAGAAATTAATCAGGGATTTCTTATGGAATGATAATATGCCAGATGAAAAGAAGGTGCCTTCGGTTTCACTAAAGGACATGGTGTCAAAAAAAGAGGCTGGTGGTGTTGGGTCACATGATATCTCTAATAGAAATAAGGCTTTTGGTGGAAAATTAGTTTGGCATATGTTTAGAAAACGTGGTAGTAAATGGTGCAAAATCATGCAATAAAAGTATCTTGACTCTCCTAATCCCATGCGTATCATTACTGTTTCAGATCCACCTTCAGGCTCAGCAGTATGGAACTTCATGATTTCATCTTGTGAAGTTATTATGAAATATGTGTCGCGGGGTGTCCATAATGGTGAAAGTATTCAATTTTGGGAGGACTCTTGGAATGGGATGCCTCCTTTATATCAAATTGATGTCATGGTGGATGTCATTCAAATTATTAAATCTTGTTGGGGGTCCAAACTCATAGATTACATTTCTACTGTTGATATTTCCTCAGCTAAGGCTCTTTGGAAGGATCCATGTGAATTGCCCATTACTGATGTTCACAAGTCTTGTTTGCAAAGTATTTTTCTTAGCGAATAGTTTTTATCTCGAATAAAGAAGATAAATTATTTTGGACTCCCTCACCTAATGGTAGTTACTCTATCAAGGCTGGTTATAAAGTTGTTTAATGTATGGATAATTAGAAATTCAGTCATCGATCTTTTTCCTTTTGCCGAAAAATTCACTTTTGCCCAAGACCAGGATTTTTGCATGGTTTTCTTTGAGGAGAAGGGTTTTGACTAGAAACAAATTAGAAAAATTTGTTATGCTTCAAACATTTTTTGTAATACGAAAGACGATGAACTTCTAAATCCGTTTAACTTATGGGCTCCTAATTTAAGTATTCTATTTTGGACTCTGTTATGGGTTGGGGACTTTGTGAAATTTTGTAACAGGGATATGGCCTGCAATTGGGATATCTTGTTCATGGGGCTTTATTGGGATTAATCCTTCTCGATTAGTTTGGAGTCCTGATAGTTAGGAATTATGGATCATATATTATTTTGTATCTGAGCTAGGAAGAAGGGTTTTCTTTCTAGTTCTTTCCCTTCGGAGCTCTCGAACCAATTATTTAATACTATTAAAATATTGGTGGCTTGCCACTTTGGTTTAAAAGAAGAAGTAATTAAATAAAATAGTTCAAGGCTATGCATTTTACTCTATAAGCTAATAGATAATATTAAAAGCAAAAATAAGAATTGAAGAAAATAAAATAGAATAATAAATAGTAATGATTTTTTTGTAAACTTATTGTATCATTTTGTAAATAAAATAGTAAAGAAATATGTTTTTCTTAATAAGTGTCTAGTAAACTTTTTAAAAGGTATAAATCTACAATCATAATGATTCAATAAGAATTTGAATCTTAGTGGACACAACAACAACATCACTCCTTGACCAACATATTAAATAATGAACTTTAATAAATAAAAATATAATATATTTTTAAAGATATATACATTTTTGAAATTATATATAAAAGATAAATTAATTTAATTTTTTTTTTCAAAAATTATGAATGATGCTTAATGTATTTATGCATTTAAAAATAAAAATAAAAAAAAGGACGCATAGCGTCTAGTTCCTGCCTATGTTTAATTTGAAGTAGTAAAAATGCTAAGCATATATGCAATTTAGGCATTATACAATTGTCTTGAATGATAATATTTATTCTTTTGAAAAAAAAAAAAAGAAGTTTTTTTTTACTTACATAGACATATTAAAACATAATTTGAACTTGTATAACATGCATGAAAATTTAAGAAAACTTCTAATAAATATACTTTGCATATTTAAAAATAGGTAAATAAAATAATATATATATATACATATATAATATTTTATTTTTATCAAAACAAACAAATTCAAAAGTTAAAAAAAATAAAAAAATCTAAAACATGAGAAGACTTCTTTTAAGTGAAAGAAATTAAATCCATTTCTATTGTAAAAAAAGTCAAAGCATAGTAAGAAAATAGATGTTTTTTTACATGCCATAAGTTTTTTTAATATTTACGCCGTAGGCGTTCCCTATTTTTGAGAAAGCCAGGCTGATTTTTCAATCTAATGGTAGAAATTTATGCAAACAGAATGACTACCATTGAAGTCACCTGAAGCGTTGGTTCTTATTTTTTGTCATTATTTGCATCATCTCCACCTGGCATTGGAAAAGACATGTGGATGTGGACATCAAAGCAATCCGCAGTGCTTCCAAACTCTATTTATTCAATTTAGTGGTCAAACAATGGAAAGCAGTTTATAATGCATCGTTACCACAAATTCTTTGCTTCTTAGTCTGGACCGCTTTTATAAATAATAAT
>MU224469.1:3641892-3663039 GCA_018584345.1 Thuja plicata
TTTGCAAACCAAATGACCTATAAAATGGATGAAGAAATACTGGAGATGAATGTTCCAGATTGTAGTCTGCAATTAAATTACAAAATCTAATTTCTGACTTTCATTTATTGGCTTCATTCTTTAAAAAGTGATGCATTTCATCTAGATCGTAAACATTGCCCAAGTTGGAAAATATCTCCCTATCTACGCTGGATTTGTTAGAATGATGTAACAACCAATTTTTTTAGACAAATTTCCTCCATTATTGGTACCCATTTCAACTATTTTGATCTCACCACAATAGCCCTTGTCTTATCAGACAACTTGAGAATAGCCCACAAATACAAACTGCAAAATTAAAAATAATTAAATTTTTGAAAACCTATTCCACTACTGCAACCAACTCCTCTTGAAAAAGTAACATAGACTTAAAGTGCATTTATAATTTTAGTGGAGAGGCTTCCAAATTTTGCTCCATGAAAATGAAAACACTAGAAAAATTAAATGCACACCAAAAATTCATGTAACTGATTGGTCCAAATAAAATATAATAACATTCAATAGATGCTATAGTATCCTGCCTAAAAAAGAATTATGAGGGATGCTTAGCGGGCATGTTATTGGACACATTTATGAATTTCTTCCTATAAAAGAGAGATCGACACATATATGGACTGAATTGAATGCAAATTACCAGGGAGCACAAGATTGAAAATATTTTTTTTTAAGAAATTTGCCGAGAAAGTTCACTGAAAACACAGGCAGGGAAGAAATTAGATACGATGACTTCTGGAGAAGAAATCTCGTGAGAAAATCTTTTAGCCAAGATTGAAGAACTAAGTGGGTGTTGATTTAATGGCTGGTATGTCTCTGCGTCCTTCTCCTCACCTGCCACGGAATATCCACAACCTCCACAGGGCCTCCAGGGGACCATTCAATACTCATTCTTTTGCATATGGCATTTGTAAGAATATCAGGCATTTATCTCCTTATAGAACCAGCTACAGAGTATTACTCAATAATGCTCCAAGGTTTGACCACTCGGAGGCGGCGGTTTCATCTTCAAGTGCTGGAGATGTTCGGGATAATTTTGAGGACATGGATAAGGAAATAGAATATCCCATGTTTAGAAGTTTTGAAAATGACCTATGCAAACTAACTCTGACTGGTTACTGCAGTTTAGGGGAGGCCATTACAGCAGCAGCAGCAGATGGTGGAATAACAGCATCAGAACACATTGCTGATGGGCGTTCTATGATGGTTATTGAATCATTCCATCCAGGGTTCCACGGTGAGCACAATACCGTCAGCACAAAACTTGTAAGAATCCTCTCTTATCCCTGACATATTTTATTGTGTCTAATTGAAGCTGAAGCGGAAAGAAAAGTGTTTATTGTTTTGTGTAGTTTTAGATTTTAATTTTCCCGTTTGTGGTTTGGGACTGTTCCTAACTCTTCAGAGCTATAATTGAGGATTAACTTTTTATCGAAACCCAAATTTTGGAAGTCACAGATGAAAATCTCTATCTATTTCTTGTAATGATGATCTACATTGCTCTTGAAAGAAACTCCTATACCGGAGCCCATGGTTTTATAACTATTCTCTGTTTTATGTAGTAAACTTCGATGTGACGGAGGGAAAAGGGAGAAATTCGAAATAAATTATATACACAAATATATACACCAATGTACATAAGATTGTTTATGTAGTAAACCTCAATGTGGTGGAGGGAAAAGGGAGAAATTCGAAATCAATTATATACACAAATATATACACCAACATACATAAGAACGTATATTAACGTACTTTGATGGCTCATGTAATGCTTTCATAAATTACTCATCAGTCACACTATCATATGATATACCAGAGTCTTCTCACTCATATATCAGTTATCCTTGTCTTATGCTTTTATCTGTATCTTAATGATTCATTTCTATGTTTGATTCATATATATCTTTCACACTTCCTTATTCTTAGACATATGTAATTCATATTATTCATTCTCTTGTCTCCCACTTTTCCCTTATATTGCCTCTTCATGCCTTTTCATGATGTCTTTCTCTTATATTCTTTGATAATAACTCCTAATCAGTCATAATAACTGCTTCCCATGATTTTTCCTCATCCTTTATGATATTTATTCTTTTTTTATAGTTTATTTAGGCATATTATTGATGCAGGAACATATCTAAGTGTGTAAGAGCAATCTTGCATTTCTCAAATACATATATTTAATTTGGTTAAATTTGGTGAATAATTTTATCACAAGGGCTAAATGTAGGCTATTATATGTCTACATGTACCTTGGCAAGTGTTTAAGGGGACATAAGAGATAAAATAAGTTATTGTTTATGGCCTATGTCAAATGGTAAATGTAAAACATGTCAATGATATTTAAAAATAAAAATGGAGGAAATTCCCATCGTGGCATCCACTTTGGGAAGTGTAAAGACTTGTTAACACATGTCAAAGTGGTGACCGCAACGTGTAAATGAAGAGTCAATTTTCTTGGTGCCCACTTTGGGAAAGTTGAAGAGTTACAAAGCAAATGGAGGATCTCTCTCTTTTGTGCCTAACTTTGGAAGTTGAAGAGAAGAGACTTACAATGTTTGGTCTTCTGATGGCCATGTGTTGCTTTTCTTGGTGGCCATGTGTTTGCCACCAGAAAGGGGGCATGGGATCTCTAAGAGGTACAAAAATGCTATAAATTGGGGCTTAGGCTAGTTCTTTCATCATCTAGAGTTGAGTGGATCATTCAGAGTTGAATTGATCATTCAAAGTTGAGAAGACTATCTCCTTCATTTTAGAGTTGAGTAGTAGCACTAGCTTGCAAGTTTTGAAAAGTCCACGAGGCTAAAACATTTTATTTTTCTGAATATTGTATCTCAATTTTTTTAGACTGCAGGAATTGGTTATTGAATCCCCTATAAACTACAATGCGCCGGGTAAACTTTTTAACGTGACCAGTGATGCTGGCATGACACATCCTTCGATACCACGTGGGCTGGGGGGAGACTAGACCTTGTGACCTCGCGCTTTACCATAGGAAGCTCTTGTTAATCGAGCTAGACCCCCAGCCCTATCGTATCTCAATTATTGAAGCAATAGAAAGCAAGTTATTTTCTTTCTTGCAAATTCTCTTTGTTATGCTATGTGTGAATGTTGGATGGCATAACCCTTCATCAAGTGTAACAAAGTGCGTGTTTGGGTGTGTAAGGGGAGTATCCTCCTTTAGTGGTATTAGAACCAATATTCTTGAGTGTGCAAACAATGTGCCGAATGTGAGTTTGTCTTGCACCAAGATTTGTGGGTGGAGTCCATGAGTTGTTGGAGAGACAATATTCTTGAGCATGCAAACATGGTGCCAAAATGTGAGGTAGTCTTGCACTAGGATCTGTGGCGGTGTGTGTGAGTTGTGGAGCAATGTTCCTGAGCATATAGATAGAGTGTTGAATGTGAGGTAGTACGACACTAGGATCTATGAGTGGAGTGCATGTATGTGCAAGTTGCAAGGAGAGCTACATTGCGGAGTTGTGGAGCAGGAGTTCTCAAGTATGTAGGTGGAGCAGGTATCAAACATGAGGCAATTTGCATCAGGACAAGAGGATGTTGGTCAAATTATCTATAGAGCGAGAGTTCTTGAGTGTGCAAACAGAGTATCGAACATGAGACAACTTGCACCAGGACCTTAGGTGTTGGTAAGAGGATTTGTGTAAAGAGAAAATGACATTTGTGTAAGAGGATTTGTGTAAAGAGAAAATGACATTTGTCATTGGATGGATTCTAAGGATTTATGTACTTGTGAGAGGAGAGAGGAAATTAAGAGATAGAATGATAGAGATGCAGTAGCAGCTGTATGATTTAATAGAAGAGATCGAAATGAGAAAAGCAAAGAAGAATAGAGGCGAGGGTGAATTTTTCTTTCTAATGATGTTTTGATTGTAGGAAATGAGGATGTAGTAAAGTGCCTTGCATGTGGCACTGAATAAGAAGAGGCTGCAGTAGAGGACTTGGAAGGTTTGATATTTGATGAAGAATATGACTAGTTTGCAATAGAGAAATGTCTACAAGAAGGCATGAAGAACGAGAACGAAGATGTTGCAATAGAGATGAAGATGATAGACTTTGAGGGTCCCTTATTTGATGAGCAAGTTAATGAAGATGAGGATGTCAATTTGAAAGAGGAGATTAGAAAAATCAATAGCTTCTTGGAAGTTGAACTTGAGAATAACAAAGAGATACAGTCAAGGCAAGTATTTGTGAAGGCTTGGAAATGTTGACAGCTAAAGAGGAAGGTGAAGAAAGAGTTGCAACAACGGTAGTAGAAGCAGAATAGATCGCATTGATTGAAGATAAAGGAGCATGTATTTGGGAAGGCATGAAAGAAGAAAAGAAAGAGGTTGCAACCATGGGTGGTGTTGTAGAAGCGATAGAGAAAATTAAAGATGATTTAGCATAAGTTGTTAAATGTCCTTTGGAGGGCATGAAGCTGATGGAGAACATAAAACAATAGAGTATAGAGGTTTTCATTGTAATGCAAGGGATAGAAAAGGAAGAAAAGATTGTAGATGTTGCAATTGAGGATTTTGGGGAGGTGTATGTTGAGGTGGCAAGTGCAAAGTGCATTTGGTGGAGGTGGTCAGAATTGGGTGGGTTAAAACCCACAATTAGAGAAGAACGTTGAGCGGTGAGAGAGAAGGAATGCTGAGTGGAGCAACATTTGGAGGAAAGGTTGGATTATGGTGGAATAGACTCCACATTGAGGAAGAGGATTGTAGAACAAAGTTATCAGAGGAGATCGATGCTTGTTTCGGCTAGGTGCAACAAGAGGAGAAAGGAGAAATTTGAGATACCTATTAGAGTGAAGGGGTTTCTTGAAGGTTGTTTACAACTTGAAAGAGCGACTCTACCATCCAACTCCATTTTGTGAGACCAAGCTCACAAAATTTTTCCCTACCTTGGGTGACAGATGTAGGAGCATCCAGGGGTGTAAGAGCAAGCTTGCATCACCCAAAAGTATTTATTTTATTTGGTTAAGTTTGGTGAATAATTCTATTTTCACTAAGGGCTAACTACATGCTATTATGCATCTCCATGTACCTAGGAAAGTGTTCAAGGAGACATAGGAGATAAATAATTAATTATTTATGGCCTATGTTGAATGGTAAATGCATTTTATCAGCAGTGGACACATGTTAGTGATGCTTTAAAAGAAAAATGGAGGAATTTTCCACTTTGTTGTCCACTTTGGGAAGTGGAAAGGACTAGGTAATACATTTCAAAGTAGTGGCCACAAAGGATAAATGAAGAGTCACTTTTCTAGGTGCCCACTTTGGGGAAGTTGAAGCATTACAAAGCAAATGAAGAGATCTCTCTCTTTGGTGCCCAACTTTGGAAGTTGAAGAGACTTGCAATGTTTGGTCTTCTTTTGGCCATGTGTTGCTTTTCTTGGTGGCCATGTGTTGGCCATCAAAAGAGGGGCGTGGGATCTCCAAGAGGCACAACAATGCTATAAATTGGGGCTTGGGCTAGTTGTTTCATCATCCAAAGTTGAATGGATCACTCAAAGTGGAGTTGATTATTCAGAGTTGAGGAGATTATTTGCTTCATTTCAGAGTTGAGTAGTAGCTCCAACTTGTAGGTTTTGAAAAGCCCACGATGCTAAAACATTTCATTTTTCTGAATATTGTATTTTGATTATTGAAGCTATAGAAAGCAAGTTATTTTCTTTCTTGCAAATTTATGTGTTATTCTCTTTGTTATGCTATGTTTGAATGTTGGGTGGACTCACCCTTCATCAAGTGTAACAGAGCATGTGTGTTTAGGTGTGTAAGGGGACTACCCTTTATCAGTTATGGTGTATTCAAGGCTATTTAAGTGTTAGTAACCCATGTATAGGTTCATAAATGACCTTAATGACATGTGTGTAAATGCCCCTAACTGGGACTTGATTTACCCTAAGATTCCCAACTAGGGTTTGGATTGCGCATGGGAATGGAATTTGTAGCATTCCCTACTAGGAGACTGCCAATTCCCAAAGATTAACTTAAATCACTATGTATTTGAATCAAATTAAATTAAGAACAATCATTGATTCATAATACATACTTAAGCCCTAATTCCTTACTTCTCCTAATTGATAACCTTGAGAACGATGTGGATTTTCCTCTCCTTAGGACACTTGGACACCAATCTACAAGTAGGCTTCCTCAAAGCATTGGGAATGCATGTTCGTACCCATCTCGGGACTTTCCCTCAAGGCATTGGAAATACATGTCCTTACCCATCTTGGAACTTTCCTCCTACATTGTGAGGTTTAACTCCATCTCTCCGTGATAAAACCAACCTATCCTCTTAATGGTATTAGTGTGTGATAAGGAATCGACTGTGTATACTTCTATCTTATGTATTGCGAATACACACACACACATATACATATATAAAATATACCATAACTGGTATGCAATTCTGATTTCCACTATTATTAATTGATATAAATGCTACATTATATATGCTAGACTCTACATTGGCCCCTTATTGCTCTTGTAAGGAGCAATCATGATGGCCTTTTTTGCTTTGGATTTTCATTTGTTTGGGTGGAAATTTGCACTAGGCATGTTGTTGTTACATGTTTCCATATCTATCTTTTCCCTTGTTTACTTTTGAGGTTATGTTATATGAAACCCCTTTATTATGCTACCTATCCTACTTCCATAAGGAAAGTATATTTATCTCTACTACAATCTCTTCTATGAATCTCAGTTGATGTGATCTTGTCCTTGTAGGCTCTTTTGTTTTACTTTGATTTTCTCAATGGATTATAGTTGATGTGGTCTTGTTCTTTTAGGAATTTTCTCGTTTACCTTAAATTTTTCAACATAACTTAATGGGGAATAGCCTTCTCCTATCAAAGATTTTTTTAATCCTTATTTTCTGAAGAAACCTTAGTTGGTATAGTCTTATCCTTTGAGGCCTTATAATTGTATCAACCAAGGAGCATCTTGCATTCTTGCTTTTATGGCCGTGGGCTTTTCTTGCTCCAAACTTTATTATTTATTTATGTACATTGTGGCTAGTTGTGTGTGATTCCCCAATGTTTCTTGTGGTCATTCTCTCTTTTTTCCCATAATTCTATGGATTCTCAAGACAGTGGTATGTAATGTCCCCAAAGTTTTATAAAGTGACTTAACTATATTAATTAATTAAGTTGTCCAAAAATTAATTTAATTATAAAATAAAGTAAAAGTAATAAACTAATAAAACAAGTCACTTTATTAAATAAAGTTCTCCAATTATTAAAGTCAGCCTAATCTTCTACATTTCTCTTGGAGTTCTTTATAAGGAAGGGTTTGCAATGTATTTGGTATGTTCAGATGTTCTAATGAAATCGATATATGATTCATTTCCTTTGAGGAGTAACTTTTGAGGATGAAAACCCTTCGAGTTGAAGTTATGGATGAAAACCCATCCCTTCTTGTGGAGTGTTTGCAAGGCAGAAAGCACTATTGAGCAAATTTGTGAAGTCTTATTTGGAGACAAATTTGGTGAACAATTCAGAAATAAATATGGTGGTTTTACTAGGTTTGAGCGAGGGTGCAAGAGGCATTTTATTGTAGGTATAAGAGTAGGGTTTTAATTCTCAAAATTCAAAAGATAGTGCCAAACCCAATTTTCGAAGAGGCAGAAATTTATTGCAGGTTTTTGACACTGTTTTGGAACTAGTTTGTAGATCAATTTGGCAAGGTTCACATCAGCACTTGAATGGCTAGGATTTGGAACATCAAATTAAATGATTTGAGTTAAATCTCAATTTGGGTTTCGAGGTTTTGATGCAAACTTTATGCAGGTCATCTATGGTTTCATTCATTGTCTAGGGTTTCTTTTTTCCTAATTCGTAACAGCGTTTGGAGCAGATCTGAGCACCATATTTGGAGTAGCATTCTTGGTGGTCTGTGTTTGCTTTGCATTAGGATTTCATGCCCTAAACTTGGTGCCACTTCTAGGAGGATTGGTTCATCATTTGTTATTGTAAAGTTTGGAAAGTTATAAGATCTTCTAAAACCTAGAATTTGCATTGTAACTCCTAGAGATCTGAAACCACTCTCAAACATCCTGACAATATATACATGAAATATAACTTAAAGTATAAGAAAAGAAAAACTTATACTTAAATGTTGTATTTCATGTATATATTCTACTAAATTGAAGAGAATGAGACTGACTTGAAGGCAAAGTTGGGGAGTTAAATTTCATGTATATTATGGAATCATAAACCCAAAAAACATTAAAATTTTGTAACTTAAACAGAAAAAAAATCAGTTTTCGTCGAGTTTGAGCATCCAAACTTGCTCAGACTCGGTGAGTCTCACCCAAGACTCGGCCGAGTCCAAGTCCGGCCCCCCCAAACTCACCAAGGGTCACCCGGCTCGGGACTCACCGAGTCTAGGAACTATGGTTAGCAATAACTTTTATCAGCTTCAAAAGTTACCAATGAATCATTTACCAGCAAAACTTATATGCTACACTACATTCTGCTATTCTGGACAAACTTTTCATTTAGACAATTCGTGGGCTTGACTCTCTATTTTATTTGCTCTCTACATCTCTATGCTATGGAAATGCCTTTCAATTTCAAAAATAGATAGTTTTTCTCTTTTTCAACAATTTTTTACATCTTTTTTTAAATTCTGTTTTTTCCCAATTTTTCCTATTTAAATCTTGATTTTTTCAAAAAATCATATATTTTTAGTTTGCCAATTTCTCCTCCCAAAGATTTTTTCTGTTATGACTCACTTTAGTATTGAATATCTTAATAGTCATTCTATGTTAATTTTTCATGATAGAGATTTTGTATTATTGTCACTTTTTAGTGAAATTACATTTTTGCATGATCCAAAATAAAATATCTTTGCGTACTTTTAAAATTTAATAAATCCAAAAAGTATTAATATAAATTAAATCAAATGCTAATATCGTTGAAGGGGACCCTTTTATGTTCTTAAGTGCATAATTAGACTTTCCTAGATAACTTAGACCAATTTGAAAAGATGATTTGATCACTGAGTTACTTAATGATTTGTGAGACCTTTTAGTTTTTAATGAAGCCAAATTTCAGTCTAGTGCTTTATCCAGTGGCAATGGAGTTGATAAGTGTTGCATTCCATGAATTCCAACCAGTGTAAAACCTTTTAAGAACTAATTATACGTCAAACCCATCTCTGAAAGTAATTAGGTTTTTTGTCTTCGAAAATGTAGATCCCATGTTTATAAATTAAAATCAATCCTTAATTGTGCTCATTGAAGAGCTTTCCTTATATGGGTATAACAGTTGCATTTTAATGTCACGTGAGAGATATAATAATCAAATGTTTATCTACTTTTGATACACAAAGTCTAGCCTAGTTTGTTGCTTAAGCCCTAGCAGTCTATCTTGACTAATGGAAATTTTCAAATTACAAATGAAAAACTTTATATGTCATCTCCAGGTGCACCTCTGTTAGATTTATTTTTAATGGCTATAACCTGATATATAGCATTTTCATGTCTGGATAAATGATGAGGTTTATTTTTATGGGCATTGGCCCAATGTATGTTAAACCGACCACATGCTAAACGCTTGTCTGGTTACCAGGCATGTGGTTATAAACGTGGTGTTTCTCTTGCCTGTTTTCTGAATACAATGACATTAGCCCTATATTCTGATCTAGGGATGTAAGTCACTTGGAACACTTTAAGGCAGCCATGATTTTAGTTTTGGTTATACAGACAATAATTTCTTGACAGGTTCTGTATTAGTCTCTGATCCCTTGAACTGGACTTCATATACTACCACACTAGACTCCTAAACTTTTTGTAATTTTGGTAAACCAGTTAAACCGGTTGCTTATAACAGTGGACTACACCTTGGAGGCACTACCGAGTTAATGGTATGTTTATGTTAATTGTTGCTCTATAAATTTGCATATCCTGGACAACAGAGACTTAGAAGCGATAGTGTTATTGGTAGTATTGTTTGTTTAATTGATGTGGCTTTTCAGTCCCTTCTATGGATTTCATACATTTGAAAATGTCACCAACTGTTGTTTGGCCCAAAAGCTGGTTGTTTATTTGTAAAAGGAGTAAATTCTTATCATTGCAGCTTGTTCCAGCTAGTAAGGTTTTGGAAAAGGGTAATGACATACAAAAGATAATGGGATCCATCATGCAACCAGATAATTCATCCAGAAAGATGCTTTCTATAGCTTTTAGGAGGGTGATTATGCAGCATATTTGGAATTTTGAGCTTTTCTTCTTCACCTCAGGAACTTGTAGAGACATGGACAACTTTGCTGCTGAAAGAAAGGTTAGGTGTTGCTGATGATGAACTCTATTGGCAGTTGAAAACTGAATGCTCTTAATACATTCAGGCCATGTGCAGTGGATTTATAAAATCTTTCTCCTTTATTAGTTTAACTTTTTTGTTTTATTATGAGCAGGTTCAAATATTAGGCAGCTTGAAATCTTCAGATGAAAAGGTTCTTACTGGACTTGCTGAAGCTGTGTGTCTTTATGCTGCAGCATGCCTGGAAGATGATTTTCAGATAAAAATGCTTGGGAAAAGCTCAAGGAATTTATTTCGCAGTTTGCAGAAACCTAAATGGATGGCATCCTCAGATTCTTGTGTTCGAATTCGTCCACTTTCTAAATCTGAAATTGCTGCTCATAGCAGAACTGGGCTGAAGCAGACTATCACAAATCCTGAAAACACCACAGACTTGAGACATGTCCGTAATTGGTGGCCATGGCCATCACATTTGTCAAGCACACCGAATAATTTTAACAGTGAATCCAATGTTTGGAGCAATGAATATATACCTGTTCATAAACTACAAATAGATGTTGGCAAATTTAAGGACGTAAAGTTTCAAGGAGGGCAGAAGTGCGCAGGTCATGTATGGGAGATTTTTCTAAGCCATCTCCAGCTGGTATGATTTTATTCTTCCTTATTCTTATCCCTCAAATACCCATTCCAATAAAATGAGGACAGGAACAGTGGAAAGAAAAATATCTATTATGCAAGATGTAAATAGAATGGGGTGGTCAATATACAAAGTTATGCCATTTATTTAATTTTTAAGCAGCAGGTACATGCTTTGAGAATATGCTTCAATTTTTTTAACAACTGAATAAAAATCTTTGAACTCATTACTCATCCTGGGATTCTTGTCTTTTTGTATTCAGCGTGTGATTGAATGCAATTTATACCAATTATTCTCATTTTGTTTAGTCTATTGAAATATTGTAGCGGTAGGTTTTTTTACTAATATGATTTTACTTGCAAACCTTAGTTCAAATGCTAACTTTGTTGATACTTCTATCTTGTAGCTCTGTTCTGATAGGGAAAGTTCAAACTGCTCAGTTAAATGTCACTTGCATGGAGAATAGAAATAGATTGCTAGCATCTTATATTCCTTTGCAAGAGTTGGAGAGGATTTTTGAACTGAGTTATGGGCGTTTTAGGTTTGTTTCTTGCTTAAGTCAATTAGTGATGTTACATTAAAGGGCTATCAAGGAAACAATGCAGATGCTATGGGCATTTTCTTTTGGGGGACATAAAAGACTAGTCTGTAATCAATATGATTGATAATGCAGGGGACACAGCACTTTCTCAAAGTTCATAGCACCGGTGAAAAGAAAAAGCTTGAAAAGAGAAAGGAAATTTGACTGATCTCTTCCAGAGGATCTCCGTGCTATACCCACTTGATAGGAACAAGAAAAATATGGAAATCTAATCTAACTTATCTACACCAAAAATTTTGATCCTCTGGGCTGTTACACTCTTAGAAATTGTAGATCTTCTCAAGCTCAATAACTTTGCAGAAAAAACCTTTTCACAATTCTTCATTGTTCTGTTAGGAATCAAACCACAAAAAAACTAAATGTTGCCATATACAAGAAGCTTTTTTTAATATTCAAGAAGATAGTCTACATAACATATTGCTCAAACTGAGCACCAAAAAGACCAATAAAAAGGTTCATATGGAAGCTCAAAGAGCAGACTATCTAAGTACATTCCACAAGCAAAATCTATTAAAAAAAACCAAAGCATCAGCTCCTCAGGAGCATGAAGTAGCAAAGTTTTAATCCTAGACAAAGACATAAGCATAGAGCAGATCAAACAAGCTGATTCACAGTTTCAGATTCCTTCTCGTCTGGAATCACATAAGATTTCTCCTCATCAAAGATTTCCAAGTCAATAATTAGTTCAGGAAGGTAAGCACCATTGGCATCAGGTCCTTTGTGGCATCCAACAGGTCCTTCCTCACTGCAAAGAGGCTTGTCCTCACTGTGTATAGGACTCTAGCTCAATAACCTCTGCTTCCTCTGTTATGCCCTTGGTACTCTTGTACAATCTAGCTTTGTCATTGAAGGTCCACATATTATCTTGCACTGTGCAATTAGAGACATGAAAGAAAATCGAAGAAGGGGAATTCCAGGCTGTACAAAACGTACAGAAGCAACAGAGAACATAGTCTGTATGGCATGTGCGACGACATGGAGACGACTTGGCCGTACGGTCGGGAGAGAGGACATTTGCCAGTCCTATACACCACGTATGACATGGAGTGGGGAGCGTACGCCCGGAGGACGAGATCACTGTACGAGGAGGCAGGAAAATTCAGCGTCGTACGGAGCAGGAGCCGTACGGACAAAGTGGCAGAGAACTTCCACGTACAGAGCAAGAGTCATACAGATGAAGGGGCAACAAAGTTTGACACACAGAGTGGAAGCCGTACGGAACAAAGAGGATTTCAGACCATACAGTTCGTACGGCTAACACGCATCGGTGCTCTCAAGTTGTCTGTACAGTCCGTATGGTTGGTAATAGCAGGTTCTCCAGTGGGCACTGTGGGCAGTGGAGTTGGTAGTACCATGATAGTTGGCAGAGGAGAGATGGCATAAAAAAAAATCAAGAAAATGGTGTGTGCGATGGAGTTCCGTGTGGTTTTCAAGGTACTAATTTGGTCTTGGCGGCGGGGACGTTGCTCCTAGACTTCCGCAAGGGGCGCTGCCCCTTGACCTTGCTGGGGGCATTGCCCCCAGACCCCCATTTTATTTATTTTTAACTACACTACAACTTTGAGTTTGTGCAATACAACTCATTGTCTACATTCTTGTCATTAGTCTTCCTGGATATTACTTGATGTATACTTGTTGTCTGGAAGACGAATTTTTCTTTTGGGGGGGATGATGTAGGCAGCAATTATGCCATGAATAGTTAAATAAGACTTTTTGTTAATGTAATAAAACATTGTTCCGAAGGGGTGTCAGTTGTGTCGTCAGTTGGTGACGGTTGGAGACTTAACCAACCGTGTCGCGTCTATTTGTAGGGAGTTTGGAACAAGTGAAGTGTGTGGTTAATGTTGGAACTATTATGCTATGAAAGATATATCATTATGTCAATTATGGTGTAATGTGATTCTACGTTATTCATGCTATGGTTGTATTTCATTTATCTTTGGTATTATGCAATCCTGTTGAATCTGTATATGTTGTGCAATCCATCTCCAGTTAGGCATCTAACAGTTTCCACAAAGAAGTTGAAAAAAGATTGATGTGTGGAGGAAAGTAATGAAAAATATATATTATGCTTTGTTGAGGAATGGAAGTTGGGAGTTAGTGGATCCTCCATAGTAAACTGGTTGGCTGCAAGTGGCTTTTTAGGAACAATTACAAAGCAAACAATTCATTGACAAACATAAAGCAAGGCTTGTTACAAAGTGGCATGCTCAAATTGAAAGTGTCAACTATGAAGCAACCTTTGCACCTACAATGAAGTGGACTACCATAAGTAATTTGTTTTGGCAACACAAGTTGGGTGGAAAAGCCATCAAATGGAGGTGAAGACAACTTTTTTGAATGATAATCTCAAATAGATGGTATACAATCTCAACCAAAAGAAAAGTTGCATGGACATGGTTATGAATACAAATATGGGTACAATATTGGATACAGATATTGTTGATATTTTCCAGAGTTTAACAAGGAATATGTCAATCTATATAGGTCTATCAAAACTAAGCACAGGATATAAAAACCAAATCACAAAGATGGATAGATATTACCCAGATTGTAAGCTCTGAAATCCAACTTTGGGAATGCCTTCAATCTCTCCAAGTATGATTGTTGTTTTAGCCCACTTAGGGCTTCCTTCGATTTGTCTTTAGATCGCCCCCCTAGGGCTGGATCTGAACTGCCTTTAGGTCTGATTTATTATCTTCTTTTAGATCAGATCTGCAAATCCATCCTCCATATGATATTGATACTATGCCATAACTGGTCCAAATTACAGCCCTAACAATGGCTTTAGAGTTCGCATACATGTATCAATATCAATCCTTGTAGATCTGGAATATTTAATGCACCAAGTCTGACCTAGAAGACTTGCTTTATAGAGCTGGTGTAGACAGATCCAAATCGCACATCATTTGAATGACAACTCGCACTTTATGGAGTCTCAAGAATTCTGATCCAGATCGCATATCATCAATTCACACTTGTAGCCTTGTAGGTATAATCGCTGCTCATTAATGCTGGGATGAGTTGCACATGATTACTAATCCAATTCGAGCATCAATGCTGAGATAAATTGCATGCCATAAGGACTAATTCAGATCGCTGAAATGTATTGAAACTTGCAAGGAAGAACAACACATTATGTTTTTGGTGTGTTCCTTCTCAAATTCGATCCTCATATATATGTAAATGGGGAGGCTCCTTAAGAGGCCGGCTTGGGCTCTTTAAATAAACTTTAATTTTACCATTCAAATATATATTAAATCGATTTTCTAATAAACAATAAATAATAAATATCCTTATATTTATTATTATTATTTATATATCAATTTATAATAAATATATATCCTATATATTTATTATTATCCAAGGTTGTTGATATCTGCCGTAAAGGCCATAATATCAACAGATACGACCATTTTGAAGACCCCTAATATGGATACAGCTGGATCCGACATTCATAAAAATTCCATGCACATATATTAGCACAATTTTCTAAGTTATTAGAAGAGGTTTCCATTCCTTTAAATGAAATATAGACATGTAATTGCTTATACATAATTATAATTTGATTTAATAATTTACAATACGCAAAAAATAGTAGAGTAACAGAGTTGCATTGGAAGATAACCTAAAAAAATGGGTCTCTAAAATAGAAAAACATTTCATTTAATAAAAAAATTGCATGATTGAAGTATTAAATTAAGTTTAGGAACATTTACATCAATTTTTTTAAAAATCAAATCACAAACTTTTGGCATGCTTGGAAAATCAAGCTTTTTTGGGCACCTGTGGGCACGGTACCCAAAGTGTATCCATGTCGTATCGTATCTGTATCTGTATCCGATATGGAGTGGTGATACGAGCGTCCGAGGAGGGGCATAGGTATATATGGCTACTTTGACCAAAAGGTTTTGTGATTAAGGTAAAAAACAAATAGTGCAAATCGGTAAAATTGCTGTATAGGTTGAAACTTTGAAAGATGCCCTAAGAGCTTGGTATGAAAAACTTTCTAAGCATCTCCTAAAATGAATTCCAAGCGATTAAAATTTGAAGATCCAACTCTTTTTGTCGAGAAATTTGATAGGATAGTTGTATACTTGGTTGTACATTGGGATAACTTGTTCATGATAAGTAACAATGAAAAGTACACAACAATAAAGCAGAGTTGAAGAAAGAGTTTGCATTGATTAACCTGGAATACACTCATTACCATTCGGGTAATAAACTCAATTATATTTTCATCACTTGACAAAAAACAAACTCTTAGCAAATTTGAGAAAATTCAATTTTCTCACTCAATGCACGGTCTAAAATACTTTGTGGAGTTCAATTATGATGGTCTTGACCTATTTGTTGTACTCTCCGAGTTTGTTGCATTCTCCTTATTTTCTCATGATCTAAGGTTTCATTTCTCTCTCATTCTTTCTGTTTGTTTTTAATGTCTTCAATGTTCTACCTTCTTGAACTTCTTGCTGCTTTTCATTCAATCAGTGCTTTTGCACACAGTGCATTCCTAGTTTTATGTTCTTGTGGGCTATACATAGGAATCTAGGATGCTGATGCACTTTTTATGAATCAGCTGTGTTTATGTGCTTAGTGGCCTGGCATAAGAGATTTGATCATGTATGAAGCACATAGAGTATCTTATTCTTCTCATCGTGAATCTTATTCTTCTCATCGTGAGGTCAAGAAGATGCATGCAGATCTAAGACACCTATTAAAAGTAAAATTTTTGCCCCACTTTGAGTCTGCTTGACCTTATTTTGCGGAATGATTCTCTCCATTTCTCAGTGTGAAATATGTCAATTGATATTTAGGGCAATTTAACATTTATATTGCTACCCACCGAATCTTTAGGATAAATCTGCATGAATAGTAGATATTTTGACATAACATCAGAATGATCATGATCCTTAGACTAATTACTGAATAGAGTATGAACAAGAAGTGTAGATTCAATAAATTTCCACTATAGGACATTTATGCTATTCAGTTTGTATGAGTAAATAAAATCTAAAAGAGTAGTCAAATTTGTTAAGAACATAAATTTGGATTTGGTCACCCCATTTGAGTTATGTTTCTTTTTTCCTTTCTTCGTGGATTTAATCTTCTTGAGATCTTCAACATTCCAGAAGATGGTTTCTCACACTTCACTTTTGGGTTAGAGAGTGAATCACAACGTAGCATATTTTAGGTCCAAGTAAATGACAGTTTGTAATATGAAACCTATGTTCCATAGAGTTTTTGGGACAGGGATGGTAGGACATGTTTCAGGTATGGGGGTACTTTTGGGCATTTTTTTAGGGGACGACAGGGGATGATTGTTTAAAAATGGGGAATTTTTAAAAATATAGAGAAATTACAAATATGCATATCATAACATTAATAAACCATTCATCATACACATTATATAGAATCTTAACACATAACATTAGACCTAAATTGAGATTTCACATGAGAATCGACAAAAAAATTAACAAATTTCAAATGCTTTCATTGTCAATGTGCATACCTATTATATTAGAATTATAACAAAAATGCTGAAAGGCTCCAAGTTTCAACTATGAAATGACAAACTGTAAACAATAAACATAGGACTAAGAAAATATATGGCTGTACATTATCAGCAGATGGTACGACTAAGAGTCTAAATCAAAATCAGAGCTTTAGTCTAAGTCACTGCTAGTATGAGGGGCTGTAGTAACCCCTCAGGTTATCCAATTCAACAACTTGCAAATGTTTGTGTTTTTAACTATTTTTTGATGAGTTTGTTTCTTGGAATGTATTTAGGGGTTTTGCTTACTTCTTTACCAATGAACAAATGATTTTGAATCCAATATATATTGAAATGATAGACTGATAAATTAATTCAGAATTCTGATCTTCATAACAGCAAACACTAATACCAAATTCTAATTATTTATTGCAACCAGAATAGTGAATAACCTACTAGGAGTTCCATGCTAGCCTGGAAATGTTCTTTTTAATTGATCAAACTGGTGAAACTGGCTATACAGGAGTACCCAGATGGTGACAATACCTCCAATGAGGTTTATTTGCATCAACTATGATTATCAAAATTAATTATGGAAGAAATAGATAGATCTGCTATAGTTTCTTCTAGGCGTGCAGGCAAGGTCACCAATTTTGACAAGTTTTCCACACTAAAATGCTGATAGTAACCGTGTACACTTATGAGAGCCTGTAGAAACCACTTATTTATTTACTACTGCTGCTTATAATGATTTTCCAACCTTTTTCAAACCCTAACTGCTGCTAACTTATTTATTTGACACCCCAAGTGCCTTCAATGTGTATGGCCTGCCCTAGGAAGCCACGTTAGCGCTGGAAATGGATGTGGCAGCCTTCAATGGCCTCTAAAACCTGATCAATTCACTGTCACCAATCTGATAATGCTGCTACAGGTCTGTATTTAATAACCTTCAAATATATGCCCAAATCCTTGATATTTCTCACCTTTTTGGCCCAAATAGAAATCTTGTATGAAGTTCTCACAAAGCAATTATATCAGCTGGTATTGCACAACCTCAGAATTGCAAAAACATTGAAGAGATTCTTTCTCCAATGGCTAAAGATGACTGAAACCCTTGGTCTCAAGGTCAAGTCCCAAGAACGTCGAAACAACAAAGACAAATAATCATCAATAATGAGTTTGATTTGCTTTTTGAAACCTTTTATATCCCCTCAACTCTTAAATGCTTTTAATTCCCTTTTGAAATCCACTCTTAGGGTTTTAATAAAACTTTATAATAACTGTTCAAAAGGGTCAATCCCTTCATTTGGTGCAAAACGAAATAATATAAAGTATATATATTAATAATCATTTATATCTCCCTTTAAATTGGTACTTTATATTATTCCTCATATGCATAATTTGACTTTATAATCATTAAATGTCCTTTTATAATAAAGTCATTAAATGCTCTCACTTTTTAATTTGACATTATGATATTAAATCTCCTTTAATTACAAAGTCACATGAAGTCAAATATAATATTCCCTTAAAAAATTTAATTATTATTAAAGTAACTCTTTAATAATAATTAAATGTCATAACTCCATTAATATCCATTATTTAATGATTCTGACTTCATCACTGGCTAGCCCACTGCTCCCACTGTCAATTTGGGTGCCTTACTAAAAATAGTAAGGGTCCATCTCTATCACTCTTGATTTACTAAAAATTAGTAAATCCTTGAATACCTGATCAAAACAGAGGTGCCAAAGGTCATCACTGCAACTGAGGTTGGTCCAGGTGCCTTGCCAAATATAAAAATGCTGGATAAATGACTTACTATAAATAGTAAGTGTACTCAATTGACCCAAACGAAAAGCAATCCTGAACACTTGTGACCTCCGGAAGGGAAAGAGCCTCCTGTTTTGCCATCTGGGACCCTCTAACCATCAATCTTAGCCTACGAGGGCCAATGATAGGCTAAACCAAACCACAAACCATGTCATCTCAAAAAGGGGACATTATAGTCCGCCCTCGAAATTGCTTGTCCCCAAGTAATCTCAAAAACAAAATAACACACTAGTCCACCCAGATCCCAATGGTAGAACTGTGTAATATCCCAACTGATACGAACTAGCTCTTGTAACACCAACACCAGAATAACTGATAGTACCTGCTGAACTAAATCAATACCAACCATTGGTGTCGTAGGAGGAAACAACTCAAAGGGAAGCAACTCGGAAGACTGACAAGGTTTACTTCCCAACATACATACTCGACACAATGTACACACCCAAAAATTCTTCTGCGAGCTTTGTCTGAAATACCGATGCACTAGAAGGATCCCAAACTCTGAATAGAAGCCTGCCAAGTAGAACACCCTTAGACTTTTGCTTCTCAACTCTGAACTCAACTTCACCATGCCCAAAGTGGTGAAGCCAAACAATGGGACCCGCCCAAACTGCAGTGCTAACCTTGTCATCATTCAGGTCCCGAAGCACATTGAACTCACATCCATCCATACTGTGGAGATAAGAACTCCCGAAGGTATCTGAAACGTCACCACTATCTCCATCCTCGGCTAGTCTCCTATGGATGTGTTGACTCTGCAAGTAATCCAACTCGCAGTCACTAAACCCATCGACTACAGATGGCAAATACCCATCCCACAAAGGATGGTCCAATCTCGGAACCAATCCACACTGATGCATCATCAAATCCTCTGTGTGGACCAGAAAGGTAGTGATGAGTATTCCTCCCTATGCAATCCTGATAAAAAGATCCCACCTCGGTCAAGTGCTAACTGTCACAGTCCTGAATACAACCTCTGTCATCTGACTCATCACCAACAACCCCTGCAGTGGATGTAGCCACAAGAGAACCTGATGCAACATGTGGTTCTCCGCTGCTCTCTACAGACGCACTCATCCCAACTGTAACATCTGCACATGTAGCTGTGACAAGTGTGGCCACATCCTCAACCTGCTCACAACCGTAATCCGTGGACATAGGAACATCACCAACTACTACTATAGGAAACTGAACTGTATCTGTAGATGGTGAAAACTGTGCTCGGCTCAACTCCACAGTAACCTCATCTAATTTTGACTGTGACTCCTGAAGGGCCAACTGGGTGCTCTCCAATGAGTCCGTAGTCACCTCAAGCTCATGAGTGAGTTCGTCAACCTCCTCTTCCTTCCCTCTAGTGCATCATAGCAAATACAACCCCACTTGAGAAGATAGTCTCTGTCCGCAAGTAGTAACAGGTAATTTTGTTTCATTATTCCAATTGCTTCTCGAAGAGTATATAACTCTGTAAGGGAAAGACTACCATCACAATGCTCATCTATCACATGAGTACCCCAACCATAGGTAACCAACATCTGACGAGCAACATCAAAATGCTCAATGGCTGTGACAATTTGATAGTCATTCACCTTTAGTTGCCCAATCAAATGATGTCTCTGAATTCCCTGACTCCCATGTAAGCTCTCTAACCCAAAATCCGCATTGTGATATGAATTTGTATCAGCATCGCTCACCTCATGACAAATAACATCGTGTGCTATCATCTCCGCACACATCAACAACCGAGGTACTGCTGCTAAGCACCTCAACGGATGGCTCATCTGATAAAGTGGAAGTTGTTGCTATAACAGCCTCCTCGCACGCTCCCAATTTCCATGTAACTGCAAGTCCCTGCAAGTCGCGATCCTAGGACCTATTACCAACCAATGAATTCTCTGATTCATTTTCTAAAGTCTGATATGAAAAATCAGACTCACTATAGCATGAGTGTGCATCATAATTTGTATCAGTAGTACCCAAATCTCAAGTACCAACATCATCCACGTGTGAACTCTCTGATATTTCATGCTGATGCAAACACCACTCATTGTTGTCATGAATAAAATAATATATGAACAGATTATTTTGTATTGAAATAAAATCGAATAAATTTACAGGGAGCTTAATGCTCATATATACATGGCGATATAAATAGAAATAGAAACTTCTAAAACAAGATTGAGCGTTAATATTAGAAACATTCTAATACCCTCCCATAATGCTCAATCTGTCAATAACACCAATAGCTTCTCTGAATTTTACAAATTTATCAGAACCGAGAG
>MU224469.1:3666642-3683380 GCA_018584345.1 Thuja plicata
GATACTCAAATACGGTCAACATACGCTGCTTCCAGGTATTGTAATTACTGCCATTAAACCGCTGATTACCCTCTAACATCAGATTGGTCAAAGATGCCATTGGAACGAATCAGGTACACACTTGACATGCACGGATTTCAATGCAATTTTCTGGCTGACCCAGAAAAATTTGACAAGTACCCAGAAGAGCTAACAGAAAACCTAGAAAGAATCTGTAGTCAGATTATGAATCCGCTGGCTTGAAAATCGAGGCACAGAAAACGAAGCACCCAAAAAAATCTGACGAAGACCCAATTGAGATCTCGAAAAACCCACCAAGAATTCGAAATCAGAAAATTTTTCCAAGTGCAAAAACTGGGGTTTTCGAACAAAACCCTAGTCGGCGGCCATGAATGAAGAAAAATGTAGAAAACAACAGTTTTCTTCAAAAAATGATAGTTGATGGCAGCTGTACCACCACTGAGACAGTCATTTGTCACTGTGGACAAGAACAAACACCAAAAAATGGTGTTAAGTCTCCCAATGTCGCGTGGATTTACAGGTGAAGTCTACAAAAAGACGGCACTGTAGATGCAAGAAATCGCGAGCATGGAGCAGAAAACGCGAGTAGAAAGAAACCACGGGTTTCCAGCGTTGGAGAATACAGACCCGTGTCAATAACCACGGGTTTCCACAGCATGAAGAAAAAAACACGAACTTTAGAATAGAATACGAACTCCTGTCAACCGCGAACACCAAAGACGCGAATCACCAGACAAAAAACCGCGAACTTCAGACAAAACACGAACTCCAGGTAACACGCGAATACAAAAACAAATTTTCAAAGAATCTGAGAAAAAATTCAATACGAATTTTTCCTTTCGAAAATTTCTTCAAATTTAAAAAATAGCTCTGATACCATAAAATAATATATGAACAGATTATTTTGTATTGAAATAAAATCGAATAAATTTACAGGGAGCTTAATGCTCATATATACATGGCGATATAAACAGAAATAGAAACTTCTAAAACAAGATTGAGCGTTACATTCTAATAATGAAAACAAGAATTGTTAGAGCTCGTATTTTCCATGCAATCCTCATATTTGACACTCCCATCTTGCCAATCAAGACTCAAGGTAATACCCACGAGAAGGGACTGCTGTTATAAAAATCAGAACCATTATTGGTATTTGACAAGTGTTTTCCTCTTTCTTCTTTGCAAACAAAGGATCCAAGATTCCTGGATGTTGTAGAAGCCCGGATATATTTTTATTGTAATCTTGAAAGACATTATTATAATCCTATAGGGCATGCATGAGCTTTGGCATAAGATTCTGTATAGACTTTGTTTTACCCATGATTCATACAAACCCTCTGTCTTGAATGTAAGAGGCCTCCCCCACAAGATGGCAGGAAACTGCTCTGATACCATTGTAGTAACCCCTCGGGTTATCCATTAACAACTTGCAAATGTTTGTCTTTTTGACAAATTTTTGATGAGTTTGTTTCTCAGAATGTATTTAGGGGTTTTTGCTTACTTATTTACCAATGAACAAATGATTTTGAATGCAAAATATATTGAAATGATAGACTGATAAATTAATTCAGAATTCTGATATTCATAACAACAAACACTAATACCAAATTCTAATTATTTATTGCAACCAGAATAGTGAATAACATACCAGGAGTCCCATGCTAGCCTGGAAATGTGCTTTTTAATTGATCGAACTGGTGAAACTAGCAATATAGGAGTACCCAGATGCTGACAATACCTCCAATGAGGTTTATTTGCATCAACTATAATTATCAAAAACAATTATGGAAGAAATAGATAGATTTGCTATAGTTTCCTCCAGGCGTGCAGGCAAGGTCACCAATTTTGATAAGTTTTACACACTAAAATGCTTATAGTAACCATGTACGCTTATGAGAGCCTGTAAAAACCACATATTTATTTACTAATGCTGCTGATAATGATTTTCCAACCTTTTTCAAACCCTAACTGCTGCTAACTTATTTATTTGACACCCCAAGTGCCTCCAATGTGTATGGCTTGCCCTAGGAAGCCGCACTAGGGCTGGAAATGGATGTGGAAGCTTTCAATGGCCTCTAAAACCTGATCAATTTGCTGTCACCAATCTGATAATGCTGCTACAGGTCTGCACTTAATAAACCTTCAGATATATGCCCAAACCCTTGATATTTCTCACCTTTTTGGCCCAAATAGAACTCCTGTACGAAGCTCTCACAAAGCAATAATATCAGCTGGTATTGCACATCCTCATAATTGCAAAAAGATTGAAGAGATTCGTTCTCCAATTGCTGAAGATGATTGAAACCCTTGGTCTCAAGCTCAAATCCCAAGAACATCGAAACAACAAAGACATAATCATTAATAATGAGTTTGATTTGCTTTTTGAAACCTTTAATATCCGCTCAACTCTTAAATGCCTTTAATTCCCTTTTGAAATCCACTCTTAGGGTTTTAATAAAACTTTATAATAACTTTTCAAAAGGGTGAATCCCCATTTGGTGCAAAATGAAATAATATAAAGTAATTAATATTAATATCACTTATATCTCCCTTGAAATTGGTACTTTATATATTCCTCATATGCACTTTATAATTTGACTTTATAATCATTAAATGTTCTTTTATAATAAAGTCAAATAAAGTCATGAAATGCTTACTTTATAATTTGACTTTATGATATTAAATCTCCTTTAATTATAAAGTCACATGAAGTCAATATAATATTCCCTTAAAAAATTAATTATTATTAAAGTAACGCTTTAATAATAATTAAATGTCATAACTGCATTAATAACCATTATTTAATGATTCTGACTTCATCACTAGCTAGCCCATTGCTCCCATTGTCAATCAGGGTGCCTTACTAAAAATAGTAAGGGTCCATCTCTATCACCCTTGATTTTCTAAAATTAGTAAATCCCTGAATACTTGATCAAAACAAAGGTGCCAAAGGTCACCATTGCAACTGAGGCCGGTCCAGGTGCCTTGCCAAATATAGAAATGATGGATAAATGACTTACTATAAATAGTAAGTGTACCAAACTGACCCAAACCTAAAGCAATCCTGAACACTTCTGACCTTTGGAAGGGAAAGAGCCTCCTATTCTGTCAACTAGGACCCTCTAACCATCAATCTTAGTCTACGAGGGCCAATGATAGGCTAAACCAAACCACAAACTATTTCATCTCAAAAAGGGGACATTACAGGGGTTGCCTCAACCAATGGAACCCCAACTAATTGCGCAAGTGTCTCCTCATCAACTTGCATAGCATCTTTGGGATTGACATCCTAACGGAAGACTGGAGTTTGACAATGCGTAGGAGTTTTGCGATCCTATAGCCGCGAAGCACTATGGAAGCCACCAACTTCTCTGATCATCTAGAGGTAAGGCGGTTCCTCTTGACTGATTGAACGAAGCTATATGTGAACCAATTTTTCTCTACAACAGTGGAACTGGCAACCCATAAAAGAAGACAAATGGTAAGGTATTGTTAGCTCTGGGGCATCACTACCATGCCACATCCACCCTCCAATAAGGTCAATTTGAGCTAATGTATTTCTATTTGACCTCGCCTCTAGTTTGCTGAAGGTTGGACCATGAAGATTGGTAAATGCAAGGCATTGTCTGCAAAGTAGAGTAGATTAATCTTCAATATACTTTTTTGCAAGGGCCTTAATGAATCCTTCTTTCGCCTCTTCATTACTAGATGGAGGCACTCTCCAAGGTCTCGGTGCATACCATTTCGGATTAAGAGCATAGGCTGCCATATTGTTCAACCGTCGTGTCTTAATAGGCTTAAGTTGCTCCTCATAAAATCTTAAAGCAATGTCCTTGCTATGAATGGCTTGCTTGATCTATCCAAGCATGCTATCAAAGGTCTCATAAATCTCTCCAAGGTTAGGAGAGTTAGTATCAACATATCTAATCATTCACATGATAGGCAAGGAGCAAGCATACTTGCAATTGCAAACAAGTTACAAAAATCAAAGTCATAAAAAAGAATGGATATGTTTCACAAGCTAGAAACATATATGAAATTAAAATTAACATTTCAAAATGTTAAATAATAAAATCAGCAATGCCAATCTTCTTACCTCTTTGTGAACCACCAGTTATCGTGAAGGATTTTTTGTTTTACACTTCTTCCCTTAGGTGTGGTTGCTTCATACCATCTACCCCACTATGCATTGATCACCATTGATTGTAGAGCCTCTTGGACCTCAAGCATCCTCTCTAATAAAATGAATTAGCTAACATATCTAGTCTACATGGGCTTGAGGAATTCCTTCCTCAAAAATGTCCTAAACAAATTAAGTGAAGTGATGGTTGTAAATGAACATCACATTTTTAGCCTTTGACACCACTACCTTCTCCCAATCTATCTTTCCAATGTCCTTCAAGGTATTGTTTAATGCATGAACACAACATGGGGTCCAATAGATGTGCTTATAAGCACCCTCCACCATTAATCTAGCTAACTTACATACACGGGTTGAATCAGTCACTGCTTGCAAAACATTAGAGGCTCCAACCTCCTCTATGGCATCTCTCAAAATTTGAAATTGGAAAGCTGCATCCTTCCTTTTCCCCGTAAAATTTACAACTCTAAGAAAATAAGAGCTTGTTGTACTAGTGACAATAAGATTGATGAGTGACTGATGTTTGATATTGGTCCACCCATCCATGATTATGGAGCATCCATCTCTTATCCATGTTTGTCTCATATCTTCCATCGAAACACGCACCTTGGAGTACTCTCTATCAAGAAGGGTGGTGCGTAGCTTAGTTTCTCTAGGTGGAGCAAATGAGGGACTAGTAGCTTGAACATCTTTGAACATTTGTTTAAAATATGGTGAATGGGAGAGATGAAAGGGTATGGCGTGAGCATAAGAAGACTTAGGAGTAGAGGTTTCAGCTACATCTTTTGTTTGTACATTAAATAAATCTGCAACATTAGCACTTCTTTTCTTTCCCCTAGTAGTAGTAGTAGAACACTCTCCCTCATGAGAAGTAACATCCATGGATCATGTAGGCATTGACACACTAGGCTGCACATTCTCCAATGATTCCCTTTACCTAATGCCTCCCCCTATATATGCAATCTAGTTGCCTCAATTTTGTCAACTTGAGTTATTGTTTTGCAACCTTTCACCCCTTGACCACCTATCCACAAAAGATGACAAAAAACTCTAGTATAGCTGCCCCCTATAATGTTTGTGGCACAAATGGTACTCCCATGCTCTACTATCCCTTGATTTTTTTAATCTTATCTTTATCAAGTCTTGTTGCAAATTGAAATAGATGTTTTTTGGGGTTGAATGGGCCTTTTGCACAGGTTTTGAGGACTTGGGAAGGACAACGAATTGGGTTTGAACTTGCTGGGTTTGAAGTTGAAGACCCCTCAATGGCTACCATAGTACTAGGTCTATTTCTTTCTTGCATTTGGACTTCAATATTCTCATTATTACTACTCGCACTATTGCTCATGATTTCATTTTGATAATAATTGCAAAGAGAGCTGCAAGTTCATTTTTTTTTTTAAATGGTCACACTGCCCTCCTTATGTGTTGAAAAACTTGAAAAAATGTATAACAAATGCCAAAAACAAATGAAAGATGAATTACTTACCTCTAGTGTAGAAAATTTGATGCCCTAGACTCCTCTTTCAGCTGTTGTTCAACACTTCACCTCCTGCTTCTCCTCTCTTGCTGCACTTCACTTTGTTTGTAAATGATAGAATGAATGGTTTTTTTATCTTTTTTGGTTGATATGAATAAAAGATTAGGTTTAGGTTTACTTTAGAGGGGTGGGGGGGACTGTGTGGGCCCACCCATCCCTTTTTTTCTTTTAAAAAAATATTTTTTAAATAAAAAGTGCATTCAAAACATGGTTGTCTCGGGGATGGCTAGCCATCCCCTACGTCCCTTGCAAAATTTCCAAACATCTCGAGGAGGTTTCCGATTTTTGGTGGCAAGAGGGGACGAGTGGGGGACATTTCCAGCTTTTGGTGATGAAAGGGGACAGGTAGGGGACGTTTCCTATCGGTCTCAAGACCCCAAAATGTTACAGGGATGGGGACTAGGGTGAAAGCATAGGGTATGCGTCCCTATGGAACGAAGCATGAAACTAAATATTTAGATGTAGGCCAACATTTTTTTAAATTAGAAAATGAGGTGTAGCTTTAATAAACATCAATAGAAGAATTGATGAGTTGCAAATTAATGAAATGATTCTTTTTCACAAAAGACTCGTCTGCTAATGCAAAAATTCTTGTGAGCAAATCCTTTACTCTTGGTTTTTCATCTTTTTTGTATTAGATATAGGATATAACCATTAAAAAATAACAACTTCAAACTGTTTGGTTCTTAATAGACCATCACCCACTACTGACCAAATGTTTAGCTAAAATTTATATCAAAACGGCATCACAAAAGACAACAACCAGTATAAGAATAGTTCATGCTGTTCATATACAAAAATTTAAATATCACTATGCTCATGTATTGGTTTTTACTTTAACTATACATTGCAGTCTCATCATTGCCTCTTGGCTACACAGTTAGGTCCACATTGGACCGAATTTCTTCATGCTATGGATTTTGGCCTTCGCTAGTATAAAATCTGGTTTTGCTTCTTTTTACACATCTCTGGTTGCTGCCTTCAGCTGGATCCTTTTCATTATATCTTTTCATGAACTCTAGGAGACCTTGGAGGAACAGTTGGTTCTCTTGTTTGTTGTTTGCTCATGTTTGTCCATATAATATCTTCGAGGCATTGACTGTCACTAGTCCTTCTTCAAGCATTTTCTGGAACCTTTTTGATATCCTCGTAGTAACTGTCACTTATGAAGCAACATTAGAAATGATGAGTTTTTCAACAAACTCAGTAAGAGACCTCTCCTTACCTTGAAATTTCTCCTTGTTTCCAAAAATCCAAATTTGCAACTAAATTTCAGTAGATGACAATAACCAAAAAAATTCATCATTTTAGGCGTATTACTGATCTTGCCAAATAATATATCCATCCAGTTAGCATTGCTGATCCTGCCATTGAGAGCAGAACAAAAAATATTCCAGATTTCCTTAGCTATGAAGTAGTCAAAACAAATGTGTTTAATTGATTTAGGCACCTACAAACTTTGCATAAATCAACCTCTTTATGCATAATTTTATAAGGAAGCTTGTGAAGAAGAAGAATCCACTTGAAAGAAGCTTTTTTGGGTTCCATTATGTTGTTCCAGTAACGAGAAATAATATCCTGCCAAAGTTTACTAGAAATAGTGACATTCCAACAGTTATTACGATGATTAAAAAGAGAATCAGAATTAATCAGAGATCTGTAAATTATCTTAGGATTGATCTTCAACATTTTAGTGCCATCAGTCCCAGAGATGTCATGCAATTAGTTATCTGTGGGGTGGTAACTTTGGGGAGGTTAAGGGCAAAACATGCCTCTCTAAGAAGGGAGTATGTCCTCCATTGCGTGCTAGGAATATCGTATTCTCCGCACAGATCAGGCCAAGTCTTAAGGTGACCATTGATAAGGATATCTTCAAAACATTTAATGCCTTTTCTATTCCATTTTTTAGCAGAGCATTCTTGCAGGAGGGCAAGATGATTTTCCTTATACTGTAGGTTCCACCAGATAGACCTGCCCATAGTGATTTTACAGTTGGTGATCGAGCCATTGTTACAGAGCAGAGTTCTCACCAACTCCCAAGCCTTCTAGACGCTTTTAAAGACACTGGAGCCCTTAGGAGACATGGGAAGTTGCCTATAAGGATATCACAAAAGGGAGCTCCTTGGCACATTTAGGGACTGCATTACTCATATTATGCCGAATTAATACTCTCCAAGGTTCATTGCCTCTAATAGCTTTACGGATCCATTTTACAGCCAGGGCCATACCTTGGATTTTGAGGTCTTTCAGCCCCAAGCCACCCCATTTCTTGTCCATAGTACACCAACTCCATTTGATCGAATGCTGCTTCTTGTTTCCTTTCCCATCGGACGACAGAAAATTTCTGATATTCTTCTGTAAGTTATTGATTTGATACCCATTGGAGAGCCAAACAGAGGAGTAGTAAATATGGTAGGACAGGATTTTTTGGCACACATGGACCCTACCAGCCAGAGATAAATGCTTCTTATTCCATTTGTTAAGTTTGCTGATCATTTTATTTTTGATCCATTCCAACATATCTTTTAAGCAAGGATAATGGCAAAAGGAATGCCAAGGTACCTTACAATTTTAGAGGAGCCTCTCTGGCAGAACCCAAATTTGGAAAAACATGGAGGAGGATCTTCATTCCAACTTAACATGATTGATTTGGATGTAGAGAGCTTGGCACCAGATGCTGAATAGAAGGTATTCATTTTCTTCATGAGAGAATTCATATTGTTTTCATGCAAATTCACAAAGAGTACAGTGTCATCAGCAAACTCCAAATTGATTAAACTTTCACGATTAGGGAGAGTAATGCACTCCACTTTTTAGGAGAGGCGAGAGTCCCTAAGAAGATAGTGCAAAGCATCTAATGCAATGACAAAGAGGGAGGGGGCTAATGGGCACCCCTGTCTAATGGATCTCTCTAACTTGAAACTTTTAGTCAAGGAACCATTAGCTTCAATTCGCGCTTCTGCATATTTCATTAGAGTTTGGATCCACTTGCAGTAATTGCTAGTGAAACCAAAAGCTTGCATGGTCATGGTAAGGAAAGACAATTCAACTCTATCATAAGCTTTTTCAAAATCTAATAGGAACATGCCTGCTTCTTGATTGTCTTTCCTAGCCCAATGCATGGATTTCCATATAGTAATAAGGTTTTCAAGAATGTATCTGCCTTTGATGAAACCTGTTTGAGTGTTGCTAACAAGCTTGGGGAGAATATCAGTCAATCTATTAGCCAGGACCTCAACTAAAATCTCGTAAGGAACATTCAGGAGAGTTATGGGCCTCCAGTTCTTCAATAAGGCTTTATCACCATCTTTTGGAAGCAATTTTATAATGCCTTTGTTAATATTTTTTCCCAAGGATCTTGCATTTCTTGCTTCCTTATAGACTTCCAGCAGGTCTTGACTAATCCATTCTATATTGGCCTTATAATATTCTGCTGGGAGTACATCTTCCCTTGGCGATTTTTCATTTTGCAGAGCTCTAATAGCATTTTGAATTTCCCCTATAGAGATATCCTTTTCTAGGGCAGAGGAATCTTCACTAGAAAGTTTTCTAGGGATAATGCTTCTACAAAAATCTCTTGCTTCTATGCAATTGGGCCTTTTGTCTTCAGCTTTAAAAAGATTACTGTAGAATAGCCGAAACATGCCTTTAATGTCTTCCTGTTCATGGACCATTTGGCTGCCATTTGAGATTTTGGTAATCCTTTCTTCGGATTGTTTGCTTTTCAAGAGGTTGAAGAAAAATTTTGAACCCTTGTTTCCGCTTCTCATCCAGTTAAGTTTCGATCTTATTCTCATGCCTTTGATTTTTTGATTTTGCATTCTCCTCAACAGTTTTTCCTCTAATCAATTCATCATTCATTTCTTGATTGCAGGGGTATTCATGCAAGAATTTTTCAGCATCAAATAATTTATCATTAATATTAGATTCCTTTCTCCGGTTATCCTTAGCCTTTTTCTTACCAATGTTTTGCATAGTAATTTTCCAACTATTAATATTGGTGCTCCACTTCTCAAAGGCAGATTTATCTCTAACATTCATTGATTAATTTGTCTCAACATCGTGATTGCATTGCAGCGATCCATATCCTTGAGAAGTTCAGTATTTAGAATGAATTTCTCAGTCTTACGAGGATTGTTCTCAGTATGAGTAATGACTTGTATATTAGCAATAATTGGGTGGTGGTCAGAAAGGGTAGATGAATGAACTCTAATGCCACATTCACCATCACTTTGCTGAAGACTGAATATGTCCTTATTGACATAGAATCTCTCAAGTCTTGTGTCCTTGTTGGAAGTTACACCGGGCAAACCATATGCTTTTATGATCAACTTTTCTAGTCTCAAGGGGGTCAAATATGTTAAGCTTGGATTTAAGTTTGGCCCAAAAGAATAGTTCATTACCTTTCCACTTGCACTTATTACCTCTTTGTTTATGTTCCCGGTTTTCAGTCATGTTAAAATCTCCCCCGAGTATCCAATATTATCAATATTTCCAGAGATCAGTCCTTTCCCTGTGATCATTAGGGCATAGATAGAGCAAAGGCCAAATGTTTCATCATCTCTTTCAATCACAATCCAAACTGGCTTGTTACAAGGAGAGCTTCCCACTTCTTTAACATATCGAGTTGGCAGCCAGGAGGATGGCAGCTCGACCCCTTACCTTTTTCATGCTTGGTACAAAAGCACGAGGCATCTTTCCAGATGCATTTGAGACTGATTTCCAACATAAAATGTGTGGCTTTAACTTCTTGGACAAAGATAGCATGTTTGCTCTTAAGGGAATTCACCAATCTTTTCACTATGTATTTCTTGTTAGGGAACTCAAGTTCCCTGATATTCCAAGATATGCACTGAAATCCCATCAAAACTCACTCAAAGGTATTCATTCCAGCCTTGGAGCTGTCAAAACATTTTGGGAGGCTATTATCTATCTCCTTTCTTTTGAATTTGTGGTCCAAACAATCTATAGATCTCTTTTCCCTTTTATGTATCACAACTGTTTAGGGTTTCACTTTTATTGCAATCAGTCTTGGATGGGCCAATCATTTGGTTATATCGGCCATAGGGTTATTCACAGGATCTTTTGAGGGCATCAATACCAAGGTCTCTTTAGGAGCCGAAAGGGACCTAAGGAACTCTGCCCCTCCTGGGTAAGAACTAGTATCAATGGTACCATCTTGTGGATCCCCCACTGAACATGGATTGCTCAAGTTGCTATTGAGCACCAATTCATGTTTATGGGAGGATTGCAAGGTGGGAGTATTTTAGGGATTTTCGAGGATAAATTGGATGGGTTCACCAAGGGGCTGCTACCCACCCTAACCCCTGCATCCACAACAAGCTTAAATTGATGTTTCATATTAATTTGATCCTAATCACCCTCACAGGTTCACAAAGGGAATCATTTTCCAGCAAAGAACTAAACTTGTTACGAGGGGCTATAGAATTTGAGCACTTATGGGATATAGAGTGGATAATAGGCCCTTGCTAGACCCCATCTTTCATAACATAGTTTTCAAAATCCTTAACGATGTTCTTAACCGGGGAGTTACAGGTATTTACAGGTTTCTCAGACCTAGGCTCCTTGGGTTTGGAATCCGAGGATCTAAAGAGGTTTGGAAACATTTTGTAAGATTTCAAATCACAGGATACGGTTTTGGAAGAAGATTGCTTGTCTTTATTTTGAGCTATTTTCTTCCTAAGTTCTTCAACCACAATTTGTTGAGCATTTTTCTTGCGAGGTCTGCTCCTCCTAGAAATAAGCTTGACAAAGGGTTCAAGAAGAGGGGGGAAAGGGGAGGGGGCAGAGGAGGGGAAACAAAGTCGACCACATCCGACACAAAAGAGGGAGGAGAAGCCTCACCGGGAGGGGCAGAGGAAACTAGACAAGGGGTCACCGCGTCAGGAGCAGGAGAGATGGGTTCTGGGTAAACAAAGGGAGGGGGAATGAGGAGGGACGAACAACGAACGGGGGATTCACAACTACAATAGAAGGGATACCGGGAGGGTCACTCATAGAGGATGCCGAAGTGCTAGGGTTAGGAGGGGAGGAACTGTTAGCACCTTTGGAGAGAATGGGGCGGTTACAACAAATATGACCTTCCTGTCTACAAAGGAAGCATGCATTGACGCCCTCGAGAACTTTCACCTCACAGAGGATTTGGTTACCCTCCAACATAATCTCTATTTTATCTTGAATATCCATGCCCGAGTTCAAAGAAACCAAAAGCCTAGCGTCGAGGTGTAGGAGAGTGATTTTCAGATTATCCATATGAATAACATTCTCAATGGAAACCAAAATGTGGGGAATAAAAGACCAGAACAAAGGCAGTATATTGTTCAATGTAAGCCATCTTGGGCATGAAAGTGCCAAGATTTCCTCGTTTATGGCTTTAATAGACCATTTAAGGGCCTTGAAAGTGCAATTTCCAGCATTCCAGAATTGTTTCTTGGTAACAGTGTCTCGCATAACAAAGTCTTTGAAAGAAATGAGAAATAATCCTTTTGGAATTATTCTACAAAAAGAAATTTGTATTTCTAACTTTTGAAGCCACACATTCATAAACTTGTCATCGAGAAATTTTCGAGTAGGAATTTTATTTAAATCTACTGCTGCAAGAAAAATAGCCACATTTTTAAACCTTTCCTTTTCACCACAAATTACATTGAGCATCTCAGGACTTGGAGAAACCTAAAGAATTTTAGGGCAAGGAGAAATATGATTACCATCTTTGGCTCCATCAAACCCTCAACACAAGAGACACTAGAAATGAACAAGGCAGAATCAGGAACAAAAATTGTTTTCTCCAGCACTGCTTCCTTGAATGATTTTTGTGTTGGTTAATGCAAGGGCGACAGAGTGGGACGAACTTCCTCAGCATTTTCAACATGAACATTGCATTTACTATCGTTTAAGCCGGAAGATAGCCCCGCCATTAATGCAGGGTACTATCTCAGTACAAGATTAAATACTAACAAAGAATATCAAAAGAGATGGCAGACAAAAAATACCGCTAACCAAGGAAGATAGAAGTCCTTGGCAAAAAAGTGGAAGCAAAAATGAGGAGAAATTAAGTAAAGAGAAGGTAGTTACATGGCCACGCAAACTTGCGGGAGCTAGGCCTACAAGGCCTGCTCCACTTGGGCACGAGACCTCTACAAATCCCTTCGAGTGCCGAGTTGTAGATAAGATAAGATAAGAGCATTCTCCTTTTTAGTGTCCTGACTCGGTTTTTCGTATTTTCCCTTTGATGTTATGCTTCTATCATATCCCGTTTTAAGAAAAAGAGCCACCTTACAGCAATTGCAAGTCCAGGATTATCACATTTTTGTGTAAAAATGAAAATTCTTGCTTCCTCTGAGAATCATTTCCTAATCCAAAAAGTAAGTCCAGTCTAAAATTGAGAAGAATCTCCTAATATCAGTTATAATTTTTAAAATACTGTGTTTATTCAAAATTAATACTCTACTTGGTTACATGATCTATGTCACATACTTCTTAAACTTTCTAACATTGAAATATCTTGAATGCTTGTACTGATATACTAATTGCTTGTCCTATTCTTTTATGTTATTTTCATCCTTGCCAATCAAATGCTGTGAATGTTGGATTAGAATATTATCATTTGCCATGAAAGCTCAGTTTTCTTTGTAATTCTCAGGTGGATTTGGCAAATGTGCTTGATATGTATTATGAAGATCGAAGTACTTGCCCTGGGAAGCAGCTCCAGACCAAGATTATTTTAGAGCCCCGCAGGCTTGTTATGAGTAAGGTGCTTCTTTTATGTTAGAGTAAATCTTTTCCCTCCTTGCAGTTTAGATATAGGTAATTTTAACAACAATCAATCAGACAGTTTTTTGAACAACCTCATAATTGGTAGACACTCTGCAAGTTGTTTACTGGCATTTCTTGTGGAAAAACATATTAAAATAAATTCCTATATTTTCAGATTATTGAAGCGTTGGTTGTTTGTCCTTCAGATTACCTTGTCATTATGGAAAGCCCTCTATGCATCATTAGCGGGCGGGATTGCACTGATTTCTGTAATTATTGTGGCTCGGCTTTGGAAGCCTAACAGTTTGAAGCCTGGGTTTTTTCCTTCAAATTCTATGGTTCTGTCATCTACTGATCAAACGCTTGAAGAGTTCCCTGCACAAAAATTTAGGAAGGTATTTATCTTGGTTAACAGGTATTTATATGTATTACATTGTATAAAGCACCCAAGCAATGGTGGGCAAGCTGGTTATGAGCTTTACTGCCATTTTTATTGTCACTGGCAGTATAAAGAGTCCATTGATTCAATATGGATTTTATTAGGTTATTGTGTGTGATCTGTTTTGACCTGTATGTATCTTTTGCTATTCAAATGTTATGAAAAAATAGAACACATGTAGTACATATCTAACTATCAGATTAGAGCTCATATAAAATTTATGCAAGTTAAAAATCAAACTAATTTTGAAGGTAGTGTATTTTGAGGATTAAGCTGCATTACCAACAACGAATTTCAGTAGAATTAATAGTTGCTCAAGAAATGGTTTGTAGGGCATTTTGAGTTGCTTCCTTTTTTCTCTGGAATATATATATATGATTTCTAGACTTGTTATTGTCTTTAAAATATTAAGCAAATTTCATTTGTTCTCTTAATAGTTCTTCATTTTCATAAAATCTAAATCTAGAAATAATCATGTTTACATTTGCACTGTGGGGATTTAACATGATTCCTGACATTTGTTGTTTAATATTGCACTTATTTCTTCTCTTTTCAAAATATCCTTTTTATGAATTCAGCTTTATGGTGCACCTATCATGTAAAAGAATCCCATTTCATCAGTAATTGCTTAATAGAAACTGAGAAAAAATGAGGTTTTTGGAGCAAGCCAACTCTTACATTTTCATTATTGTACTTCAACTATGCTTGCATTTATTAGATCATAACATCATTCAGTCCAATTGAGTGAAGGTTGAAGTTTTTCAATACGTTTAGTTTATTGATCATATGTGTAGCCTTATTATATACAAGTTGCATTCCAACGGTAAAAGTTGTCAAGAATTTTGGTGTCTTTGTGACATCATTTATTTGATTTCAGTTAATAAGCATTGACACTTATTTGATAAGTTGTATTTCTTGGGGATGTGTCTCTGGGGTTTCTGTAAGTTTTCTTCGTTTGGTGGTTTTAGTGGGTGGCAAGATAGACCCTCTCCCCATGCCAATTTTTTATTTTCTTGGGGATGTATGTAGGATGTTAGGGATGTTTACCAAGACATTCCTCATTTTTGGGAACTCTATGGGCATAATTTGCAAACTTGGTGAATAATTGGCGAGTCACCGAGTTCTTGTGGGTATTTCTAGACGTTGAGTAGTCACAGTGTTAACTTGTGGAGTTACAACATTTAGTTTTTCCAAGTTTTGTAAAAAATCACCAAAAACTCGGTGAGTCTTACAACTTGACCCACCACACCAGCATGTCAAAATGTGGGTTAAACACTTTTAAAACTTTTTATTTTTGGCCTTGGAAGCATTGTATTTTGAATAAATTTATTTATTTATTTTTCAAAAATTTAAATGTTTTCTAAGTTGCTAAGTTTTGTCAAGTTGTAAATTTTTTGCTTGCCAAGTACTCTTCGAGTACGAGTCAATGAACTATGTGTATGGAGATAGCTTGCCATACTCTACGGTCATTAGATATAATCCTTAAAAAAAATAAAAACAAAACAAGAAAAATAGAAACCTTAACTCTTTATGAAGATCTCCCAACATAAAATATGTTATTTCACTTCAAAAATCCTAGTCTATATTCATTTATTTGTTGTCATCATTTGTCATTTGCATTCTTACAATTTACTTTTGTAGGCAGGTAGAAGAAGGAAACATGACATGCACCATGGAGGTTTGTGTGGCTGCCTCTTGACCCAGCTGGGGGTTGTCACCTCGATACCTCCACTGTAGTTTTGAGAAAACCAAAAATAAAGATTGATTTGTTCTCGTGGTGGATAGAAAACAATTTTCCCTAAGTTTTTCCCAATTAAACTGAATTCCATTTATACTTTTGGTTTGGCTTGTGATGCTACTATGATATTGTTGGCCACACTTTTAACTCAGCCTATTTTAAAATTTTCTGTGCTTATTGCCCATCATGTAAAGTTATTTTAAATACTCAAGTGCCTTTTTCAAAAGTTTTAAGTTCATTCTTGCACCTTTGGTAGGTCTTTGTTCTTGTCTTTTCTTTTTCGGCAAAAGCTTATGTTCCCTTACCTCCTTTTTGGCCCAAAGCACTCTGCTTTCTTTTGTCGGCTTAGTTTTGCTTTTCATTTCTCCCTTTTTGACGAAAAGTCATCTTTGCTAACCTCTCAAACTGCTGAAAAGACTTTGTGTTCGAGTGGTTGCTCAAAGCCTTGGATCTCAAACTTAGTTCCTTGCGGAAAAGAGAAGCATCAACCCATTGCTTTCGGCAATATTCAAAGTTTGTGAACTCTTAAGCTTTCCTATCAAAGATATCATTAACTGCAAGAAGAGAAAGAGCAACCTATATAGTTAGAAAATGGAAGCACTTCCATTGTAGACTGGTTTAGCCTTCCGAGTAAGTGGTTTGGGGTCATGTCAAGCGCCTTGAATGGGTTCCTGACTTGGATCTGGCTTTATCCCCCAGTTCTACCCCATTTCCACTTTTTCCAACCTATTTCTGACACCCCAGACTGAAAAACTAGGACTTTGACCTCAGGGTCAAGGTCGACCTCGACGTTGACCTAGGTCAAGGTCGACCTCGACCTCGACCTAGATCACAATCGACCTTTTTCAGGCCCGGGGTTCAAATTTCAGAATTTTAGGGTTTCCGGATGTTGGTCTTTGGAAAAAGTTAAATCCCGCTTCCGGGTCGGCTGTTTCGGTCTTCGAAACAACAAATCGTAAATTATATTTAATATAGGTCCTCTTCTAGGGGCATGGGTCTAATTGGAATTTAATTCTCCTATGTAGGCCTCTCTAGAAGATTGTGCCCTAGTTTCATATAAAAGGAAGCTTTCTCCTCTCATTT
>MU224469.1:3703714-3721353 GCA_018584345.1 Thuja plicata
ACTTGGGAACAACTTTCACAATTTATGAACTTATTGTGATGTGAATTTTATCCTCCCTAGCTAAGAGGGAGTGTTGATGTTTTGTATAGCTATGGTGAGGGTCATAAGTGTTGACACAGTAGACCACCACACATTTTGTTTGATCATCCTCCCTAGCTAAGAGGGAGTGTTAATGTTTGTAGCTTCAGTCGTATGATCATTAGAATATATATAATACATGTTGATTAATAATAATATATTATATATGTTATATTGTTATTAATCATGTGAAATTTAATATTCAATATTAAATTATTATATTATTCTTAATTAATAATTGATTGATGAAACATTATAAGATTGATTAAATTATGATTAATAGGAAGAGGCATGTCCTTTCTTATAAATAATAACGAATAGACATGTCCCATGATGGGACATGTCTCTCCTAGCCTCATTCCTAATATAAATGAAAGAGAGATTGTTGCATTTGGAAAACACATACAAAATAGAGTGCTATTACATTTGCAGCTATCCTAAAACTTAACAGGTGGATTTGTTTGTTGCTTCTTTTATAGTTTCCAGGTTTATTTTAGGTGTTGTTCGGAGTGCATTTGAAGCATAGTATGTGATTTCTCTGTTGAGTGAGCTTTAGGAATGTGTTACAGCAGTATGCTTCTGTTATTGAGTTTGTAATCAGTCCTATGAATTGTCATTTTCATTTGATGAACAAACAATTACCGTTGGAGAAGTGTGGAGTAGAACAATAGTATTGTTTTTTGGTATAGTTTGGCGGTTTGTGTAAAGGAGCTTGTTGTATGAAGCAATAGTTTGGTTTTCTGTTATACACATAATTCTCAGATCTGAATTGTATTTCTAAATCTTTGAAGATAAGGACATTACAGTGGTGTAAGAGAAAGATCTTGCCAGCCTGGTCCTTGAATGATTCCCAGTGACAGAATTAAGTACCAGAAAAGAGAGCAAAGAAAGGTGGCTGAAGAAACTTCACATCCACAAAAAGGGAAATGTCAAAAGGAGAAGAAAGATTTAAAAGAACAATTATAGAAATTCATGAGGTTACATGAGGTTTAAGGGATATACCTGCAACTCTATTGGAGACGAGATGTATTGAGAGCCTTGGCAGATAAAATGTTAGGTGGAAATTTAAATTACAATGGTCAGAGGGGTGAAGCTTTATCAAACAATGGTAGAAATAATGATGCACCCAATAATGTTCCTTCAAAGGTTTCAAGGAATATATTCTTGCCAAAAATTGAACAAGAGAGGAATGAACCTATGAACACTAGTGCCTTCAATCCTGAAACTATTTGTAGATGCCATGCAGACTACCAATGTTTGCTAGAGGAGATCAAATCAGAGATGTCATATGCAGAATACATAGAGTTTGCAAGGAAGAGCGAACCACAAAAGAAAGGGATATACAAAAGCAAGGATCTGAAACATAAGTTGGGAAAACTTGCAGCTGCTTGTTTTGATGGGAGTGACAAGATCTCAGGTAGAGCATGGCTACAAAAGATGGAAACTTATTTTATGCTCAACCGTATGATGGAGAGATGCGGTTCAATTTGCCTCTTTACATCTTGAAGGGGAAGCATATGAATGAAGGTTTCATGGTCATACCACTCAAGGCCATGATCAAACATAGCTTTGATGAATTTAAGAAGTGTAACCTTGATAGATTTGAGTTAAAAGATGAAGAATATTTCAGCAAGCTAGCCATGATCAAGCAACATCACTTTGTGGGTGAATACATAATGGAGTTTCAAAAGTTGTGGTGATGGTACCAGAAATATCAGAAAAAAGGATTGTGCATCTTTTCATCACAAGGCTCATTGAACCTCTTAGGGGGTTTGTAAAATCTTTTGCGCCGATCTCTTTGCAAGAAGCTATTAAAAGGGCTCTAACTCTTGAGCCATCCATTCCAAAAAATGAATTTTCTCATCCATCCAAATCTAATACATGGCATCATAAGGGAGGTTTCCAGAAAAGGCCATTACATTCACCAACGCCTACACCCAAAAATACAACTCCTAATGTGGTGAAGACGATAGATGAGGTGACAAGGAATGCGCTTAGAAGGAAGAAGCTTTGTTTTTCTTGTAGAGAACCATGGGCCCCTGGGCATAGGTGTTTGGGTAAAGGACAAGTCCACTATATTGAAGTAGTCTCAGATAAAAGTTCAGATTCAGAGGGCAACGAAGAGTTCCATCATGTAGAGGATTCAGAGCACGAAGTTGAAGAAAAGGAGGTTACAAAAGAAGGTTCGCTAGCTGCACTTTTAGGAGCACCAAGATACCATCCTTTTAGAGTTCGTGGAGTGTTAGCATGGCAGCGAATGACTGTATTGATTGATAGTGGGGCAACCCACAATTTCATTGATGAAAGGTTAGTTGTGAAGATAGGGCTGAAAAGTGAAAACTGAAGAATTTGATGGTTTTAATGTCACTGTTGCGGATGGTTTCACAATACCATGCAACAGAGTTGTCAAATAGTTGAAGATAACTTTGGATGATTATACAGTTTGTGATGACTTTTATGTGATTGGGGTTGGAGAAACTGATATGGTTTTGGGTGTTCAATGGCTACATTCTTTGGGGGAATTTACACAGAACTATCAGCCCACGGAGTTGAGATTTAAATCAAACGGGAAAGAAGTTTTTCTCAGAGGGATCTCAAATGGAGCACCTAGAGTGGTAACATCCAAGAGGATGGAGAGGACTTTTCGAAGGGGTCAAGTTGCTTGGGCAGCCACTAGTTTGATTCATCCTTCAAGCTCTTCAAATGGGAAAGGTAAGTTTCATTTTGAAATTCAAAAGATTCCAGATAAGCATAGTCTAGTTTTCAATGATATACCTCCAGGATTACCCCTGGATAGAGGATTTTAGCATGTTATAGAGTTAGAACAGGATGTCAAACCTGTTATAACTACACCATATAGACCTCCAAGGGCATACAAGGAAGAGATTGAAAAGACTATTAGTGAACTCTTAGATATGGGGTTTATTGAACCTAGTTCTAGTCCTTTTGCATCGCTAGTGGTTCTTGTTTAGAAGAAGGATGACACTTTGAGGATGTGCATGGATTACAAGGCATTGAATAAGAAGACCATCAAGAATAGATATCCTATTCCTAGAATTGATGAGCTCCTTGATGAGTTGCATGGGGCAGTTTACTTTTTCAAGATTGATTTGAGATTGGGATATAACCAAATTCGTATGAGACAAAGATGTGGAAACAACAACTTTTTGATGTCACTATGGGCATTTTGAACTCTTGGACATGCCTTTTGGGTTCACTAATGCACCAACAACCTTTCATTCATGCATGAACCAGGTATTCAGTAAACAACTCAAAAAGCTTGTTTTGATATTCTTTGATGGTATCTTAAATGTCAGAACCCCGATGGTTCTATCTCTGTTTCACTATCTCTGAGAGATATGGTTTTTGCAAGTTTTATAACTTTTTGTGTTTTTTTTCCAGAATATTTTTTTTTTTTGAATTTTTTAACAATATTGAAATAATGAAAAGACAATGCTTGGAATTTGAAAAACTAAGCAACTAAGCACCAAACCACTTCTATTTTATTCATCGAATGGAATTATTTACAATAACAAATATCATTCATAAGGAATTTATTGACAGGAACCTATATGCTGATCACATGAATTAATTGACACCTGAATTTTGCAACGCTGCCCTCTGAGAATTATCACAAACTGACGCCAAGGCTTAGGAATTATGATTGAAGGCACTCTTTACCCAAAACATGCCATACTTCAAACGAAGACCTATTTAGAGGTTGCGATCTGGAAACAATGTTGTCTTCAACCCTTGCAATTATAACTGAAATCAATTGGGCTTGTTTATTATTGATTCTTGCAAACAATGATATCAATCCTGGCCTCTGGATGAAGCCAAATCTCTGGCATAATTCGTTGGGTATTTCACCAATTCACTATGCTGAAACAACTTGGAAGAATTCACAATTCTTCAAGCTCAAATCCAAAACCCTCGTTTCCCACTCTTCAACCGAAAGAAACAAAAGAAAATGCGCAAATCATGGATGGTTCGATTTCCTCTTCACTTGGCATTTATATTTCCTTATTACAATTCGACCTGGAGCTTCTCCTTCACACCTCACATGATTTCAAATTGTCTTTGCTTTTGATGTACATTTGAAATATAATACTTTATTATTTTCCGTCTGTGACTTAGGCGCCAAATCAACTTAATTAAATAATTATTAAATGCACTTATCAATACTTTATAATAAGCTTTAATTAATCATTAATTAAATGAAACTTAATTGACTATGAAACAAATAAATAGCTTATTAAATCCTTCGAATGATTCAGTCAAAATCCAGCTGCTCACTAGCTGAGCCAGACGCCAAGGTGCCCGGCCAAAAATAGTAGCTGACCATAATTTGACTTACTATAAATAGTAAGTCTGGGAATGAAAGCTCCGACGATGTCACCACAACTCCATGTTGCTACCAACTATCCAGGTGCCCTGCTAAAGATAGTAACCGTGACTTTTCCCAAAATAGACACTTACTAAAAATAGTAAGTGTGCCATTCTGACTCAAACGAAGAGCAATCCTGAACAGCCCCGATCTCTGGAGTGGGAAAATAGACTCTGGCTCGACCGACTGAGACCCTCTATCCAATTGATTAGCCTATGAGGATCACTGATAGGCTAATCCTCACTGCAATTTGAAGTGAGCTGAAATGGGGACATTGCACTTAATTTACAGAAAAACATGGAAGGAACATTTGGAACATTTAGATGTTGTTTTGAGAATTTTGGAGCAGGAATCTTTCTATGCTAATTTGTCCAAATGTGAGTTTGGGTTGACTGAAATTTGTACTTGGGACATGTCATAAGTTCCAAGGGTGTTCAAGTAGGTCAACACAAAATACATGCAACTGTAGATTGCCCCCCACCAACCAATTTAACACAATTGAAAGGATTTCTTGGGCTTTGTTGTTATTACAGGAGGTTTGTAAAATGTTTCTCTCAACTTGCTGTTCCTTTGACTGATTTGACTAAGAAAAGAGCATTTGTATGGTCTGAGGAAGCTCAAAAAACATTTGATGAGATCTAAGAGGTAACGAGCTCATGCCCAGTGCTTGCAATTCCTGATTTTTCTTTACCATTTGTGGTTGAATGTGGTGCATTTGGAAGAGGCATAGGGGCTGTCCTAACTCAAAGAGGAAATCCAATAGCTTATGAGAGTAGAAAATTATGTAATTTGGAGAAGGAATATTCTGTTTATGACAAAGAATGTTGGCCATTATGCATGCTCTAGAAGAGTTTAGACAATATCTTATTTGTGACAAGTTTGTGGTGAAGAAAAACCATAATAGTTTGAGGTTCTTCATGAATCAAAAGAACCGAAATGTTCGTAGACAAAAATGTGTAAGCAAGTTGCAATCTTATGATTTTGAGATAGAGTACATGAAAGGCAAGGCAAATGTTGTTGCAGATGCACTTTCAAGGAAATCGACTTTATGTTCATTGTCTACTATTTTGGATGATTGGAAGGATAACATTATTTCTGAATATGTTAAAAACTTATTTGCTTCTAATGTCTTGGATGAGAAGATGCAAGATGATAGGTATACAGTGATAGATGGGCTGATATACTATAAAAAAGAATCTTTTTAGTACCAGAATCAAAGATCAAGGAGATCATGAGGGCGTTTCGTGATATTCCCTTGGCTGGTCATCAAGGGTATTACAAGACTTATAAGTAGATTTGAGAGAGATTTTCTTGGAAAGGGCTGAAAAAGGATGTGCACAAACACATTAAGGAATGTATGATTTGCCAACAGAACAAGGGAGAACAATTTTTTCCAGCAGGGTTACTACAACCGTTTCTCATACCAGAACAAAAATGGGAAAGCATATCTGTAGACTTCATCATGAGACTTCCTAAGGTGCAAGGTAAAGATGTCATTTATGTTGTGGTGGATAGATTGACAAAGTATGCACATTTCTTTCCTATTACATTAGAATTTCAGACTCCAAATAGTAGAATTGTTTTTCAAGGAGATATTTAGATTGCATGGATTGCCTAAGAGCATTGTTAGTGACAGAGATAGTAGATTCATGAGTTCTTTTTGGAAGGAGGTTTTCCACTTGACAGGTACAAAACTCACTCCTAGCACAAGTTATCATCTACAAGCAGATGGCTTGACATAAATTGCTAATAAGTGGATAGAGGGCTACTTGAGGAATTATGTTTCAAATCAGCAAACTATATGGGTCAAATGGTTGCACTTGGGAGAGTATTGCTACAACACAACTCACCACATGTCCATTGGTATGCCACCCTTTCGAGCATTATATGGGTATGATGCACTTTCATTCATTGATTTATTGTTTTCAAACTGTAGAGTACCTTCAACTAGTAATCTTCTTAATCAGAGTCAAGATATATTAAGGTCACTAAAAGATAACTTAAGGCAAGCACAAAACCAACAAAAGATGTATGTAGATAGGAAAAGAATAGACAAATCTTTTGAGGTGGGAGACTTAGTTTTCTTAAGATTGCTGCCATATAGACAAAGTTCTCTAATAAAGAGTGGGGCTGACAAATTGAAGCCTTAGTTTTGTGGACCGTACAGGATCATTGGAAGAACAGGTGAGGTAGCATATGAGTTGGAGCTTCCTCCAAATAGTTGGATCCACAATGCATTTCACGTTTCTTGTTTGAAGAAAGTCCTTGAATTACATATTATGCCTTCACTTGATTAGCCGCCCTTGGACGATGAAGGGAATTTGATCTTAATTCCTGAAGAAGTTTTGAAAAATAGGGAGAAAAGATTGAGAAACATAAGCATTACTGAATACTTGATTATATGGAAGAATTTACTAGTAGAGGATGCAACTTGGGAAGGTCTAGAGATTTTTGAGCATCCAAATTTTCATTGCTCGAGGACAAGCAATTTCCAGGAGGGAGCACTTGTCATGTCCCCTTTTTAGAATAATTAATTTAATATTTAGAAATGTCCACATATTCTCAAATCAAAAGGACATTTAAATATTAAATTACTTTTTAGAAACACTCAATGTGGTGTTAGAATTTATGCCATTTTGGATAAGCTATTGCAGGATGACTTATAGAAAGTTTCAGTCATTACAAGTAGAGGGGAATCTTTGATAGCTCAATGAGAATTTTTGAGAACCGACATAATTAAATTAGTAGGAATTCCGAAGGAGTTTGAATTTGAATTTGTGCCATTTTGGGAAAGTTGCTATAAGATGAATTTTAGTAAGTTTCCACCGTTACAAGTGGAGGAAAACAACTTTTGACAACTATCATAAAAAGATAACAGGAATTCTAAAGGAGGGAGTTTGAATTTGGGTGCTGAAATCTTGCATACATGATGGATATAAATATTTGGGGTTTTGGTAATTCGGAGTGTTATTGATTATCATTTTCTTCTCTACATTTTCAGATTTGTAGGAAGCTTCTTCAGTGGACGGAACCTCGTTGAAGGAGAGAGCTTGTGGATGGAAACCCATGAGTATTGTATGAGCAATGGAGGGTAACCCTTGTTCATAGACGACATTCTCACTCTGAGATTGTATTTGGGCTGAAGGAGAATTGGTGGATTTGTTTGTTGCTGCTTTTATAGTTTCCAGGTTTATTTTAGGTGTTGTTCAGAGTGCTTTTGAAGCATAGTTTGTGATTTTTCTGTTGAGTGAGCTTTACAAATGTGTTACAACAGTATGTTGCCGTTATTGAGTGTGTAATCAGTCCTATGAATTGTCATTTTCATTTGATGAACAAACAATTACTGTTGGAGAAGTTTGGAGTAGGACGATAGTATTGTTTTTTGGTATAGTTTGGTGGTTTGTGTAAAGGAGCTTGTTGCATGAAGCAATAGTTTGGTTTTCTGTTATACATATAATTCTTTGATCTGAATTATATTTCTAAATCTTTGAAGATAAGGACATTACAAACAACCAATGCATAACGTTTTGTAACATTAAAATTATAATGGTTTTCAGCAAGTATGATGGTAATTAGCGGTTTCAAAATGGCTGTACCAACAACACTTCAAATGACACAGAATAGTGAGAAGGCTAAAGATATTAATAACTAGATGGCATGGAAATTCATAACAAAACCTTGATGATTTTATCCACCAACTGATCCAAGCAATCAGTATTCCTCACAAAGGCATTACCAATAGGAGTATTAAATATCCTAGCAAACACAGAAGTGATGTACCAAAGGAAAGACATAAACTTATTACCCATTCTTCCCATGCCTCTCCATTATGAAGAATACTGTTTATAAAGCAAGACGAAAGCCCTTTTAGTGCTTTTTTCCAAGACTCTGGACATGCAATAATAACACTGAAGTTGATGTCCACCATGATCAGCTTCTCTAACATGCAAAACATCTTTCTACAGAGAATGAACATAAACTGTTAAACTTGCTATTTTTCCCAAATAAGACCAGAAAACAGAAACCTAGTTAATGCTCTTTATCACCCATTACCCAAATGTCAGGATTAATAGTAATGCTTGCATCAAAGTAGTCAGATACACCTCTGTGATACGGCATGGATACACCTTGGATACCATGCCCACATGTGCCCAAGAAACCTTGATTTTCCAACCGTGCCTGTTATTTGTGTTTTGATTTTTTAAAAAAATTGATGTAAATCTTCGTAAACTTAATTTGAAAAAACTTCAATCATGCAAATTTTTTGATTTTTTTGTTTATAAACAAGATTTGCACCAAATGAGGAAGATAAATGAAATGATCGTCTATTTTAGTGACCCATTTTTTTGGGTTATCTTCAGTGTTACCTGGGGACGCGCCCTAGTATTTTTTTAGGCTTTTTTGGGGTTATTTCCAGTGTTACTTGGGACGTGTCCCGATATTTTTTCAGGCATCCGAGTCCTGGCAATGTCCTAGGGACAAGGGACGCCTAGGGGACTTTGACTTTGACTTTTGGAGGAAATTTGACTTTGATTCTCAAAATAACACAAATTTGGCATATGAATTCTGCTAATTCTTATATTTTAAGGTTCTATTATGTATAAGTGCATGCTTTATCAATGTTTTCATATAAATATTTGAAATTTCTCTACATATTTTAATTTTCTCTATTGTTATATAGCTGTCCCCTTTGTCGTCACCTAGCCGTCCCCAAAATTGGCAAAAGAATTGTCGTCTCGGAAACACGTCCCCTCGTCCCCTATCATACCTGTCCTGGAAACTTGGGGTAACCTTGGTTATCTTCCAATACAACTCTACTATTTTTGCATATCGTAAATTGTTAAATTAACTAATAATTATGTATGTAGCAATTGTTAATATATGTATACGGGTGTTATATGAATGTCGTATCCAATTGTATCCATATTGGGGGTCTTAAAAAATGGCTATATCTGTACTTGATACCGTATCGTATCTATATCCGTAACCTTGTCCATGCAACTTTGGCCTGCATTTTTTCCATGATAGAAACAAACAAGCCCTTGAAATTGTGTTGGCAGATTAGCTGCTTCAACTCCTTTTGCTATTAATGTTTGACATTTGTTATTAACAAGAAAGTCAAACCTCTTCAGAACCCATGATAGTTGTAGATGCCTTTATATATATTTCTAGTTAGAGGTCTTTAGGGTTTTAAGATTTTCATTGCTATTGCTAAGTGACAGGCACATAAGCGTCTTTAGAATGTCTTAGGTGTGTTGTTAATGCAATTAAGTCTTTATTGAAAGGTTCAGGTTTAAACCACAGAAGCAGAAATTTGCAAAAAATCCCGATTATACCCGATTAAGCTTGAATCCTAGAGCCAGTCGATTTTTTCCTTGAAAAAAAGCCAATTCATGAAAAAATCGTTGACCTGATTTTCAATGAATTTTTTGCATTTAAAGCCACATAAAAACCATATTAAAATCCCTAAAGAACGGCAAAAAATGTAAAAAATCTTTGCAAAATGGGAAGGTCTAGAGATTTTTGAGCATCCAAATTTTCATTGCTCGAGGACAAGCAATTTCCAGGAGGGAGCACTTGTCATGTCCCCTTTTTAGAATAATTAATTTAATATTTAGAAATGTCCACATATTCTCAAATCAAAAGGACATTTAAATATTAAATTACTTTTTAGAAACACTCAATGTGGTGTTAGAATTTATGCCATTTTGGATAAGCTATTGCAGGATGACTTATAGAAAGTTTCAGTCATTACAAGTAGAGGGGAATCTTTGATAGCTCAATGAGAATTTTTGAGAACCGACATAATTAAATTAGTAGGAATTCCGAAGGAGTTTGAATTTGAATTTGTGCCATTTTGGGAAAGTTGCTATAAGATGAATTTTAGTAAGTTTCCACCGTTACAAGTGGAGGAAAACAACTTTTGACAACTATCATAAAAAGATAACAGGAATTCTAAAGGAGGGAGTTTGAATTTGGGTGCTGAAATCTTGCATACATGATGGATATAAATATTTGGGGTTTTGGTAATTCGGAGTGTTATTGATTATCATTTTCTTCTCTACATTTTCAGATTTGTAGGAAGCTTCTTCAGTGGACGGAACCTCGTTGAAGGAGAGAGCTTGTGGATGGAAACCCATGAGTATTGTATGAGCAATGGAGGGTAACCCTTGTTCATAGACGACATTCTCACTCTGAGATTGTATTTGGGCTGAAGGAGAATTGGTGGATTTGTTTGTTGCTGCTTTTATAGTTTCCAGGTTTATTTTAGGTGTTGTTCAGAGTGCTTTTGAAGCATAGTTTGTGATTTTTCTGTTGAGTGAGCTTTACAAATGTGTTACAACAGTATGTTGCCGTTATTGAGTGTGTAATCAGTCCTATGAATTGTCATTTTCATTTGATGAACAAACAATTACTGTTGGAGAAGTTTGGAGTAGGACGATAGTATTGTTTTTTGGTATAGTTTGGTGGTTTGTGTAAAGGAGCTTGTTGCATGAAGCAATAGTTTGGTTTTCTGTTATACATATAATTCTTTGATCTGAATTATATTTCTAAATCTTTGAAGATAAGGACATTACAAACAACCAATGCATAACGTTTTGTAACATTAAAATTATAATGGTTTTCAGCAAGTATGATGGTAATTAGCGGTTTCAAAATGGCTGTACCAACAACACTTCAAATGACACAGAATAGTGAGAAGGCTAAAGATATTAATAACTAGATGGCATGGAAATTCATAACAAAACCTTGATGATTTTATCCACCAACTGATCCAAGCAATCAGTATTCCTCACAAAGGCATTACCAATAGGAGTATTAAATATCCTAGCAAACACAGAAGTGATGTACCAAAGGAAAGACATAAACTTATTACCCATTCTTCCCATGCCTCTCCATTATGAAGAATACTGTTTATAAAGCAAGACGAAAGCCCTTTTAGTGCTTTTTTCCAAGACTCTGGACATGCAATAATAACACTGAAGTTGATGTCCACCATGATCAGCTTCTCTAACATGCAAAACATCTTTCTACAGAGAATGAACATAAACTGTTAAACTTGCTATTTTTCCCAAATAAGACCAGAAAACAGAAACCTAGTTAATGCTCTTTATCACCCATTACCCAAATGTCAGGATTAATAGTAATGCTTGCATCAAAGTAGTCAGATACACCTCTGTGATACGGCATGGATACACCTTGGATACCATGCCCACATGTGCCCAAGAAACCTTGATTTTCCAACCGTGCCTGTTATTTGTGTTTTGATTTTTTAAAAAAATTGATGTAAATCTTCGTAAACTTAATTTGAAAAAACTTCAATCATGCAAATTTTTTGATTTTTTTGTTTATAAACAAGATTTGCACCAAATGAGGAAGATAAATGAAATGATCGTCTATTTTAGTGACCCATTTTTTTGGGTTATCTTCAGTGTTACCTGGGGACGCGCCCTAGTATTTTTTTAGGCTTTTTTGGGGTTATTTCCAGTGTTACTTGGGACGTGTCCCGATATTTTTTCAGGCATCCGAGTCCTGGCAATGTCCTAGGGACAAGGGACGCCTAGGGGACTTTGACTTTGACTTTTGGAGGAAATTTGACTTTGATTCTCAAAATAACACAAATTTGGCATATGAATTCTGCTAATTCTTATATTTTAAGGTTCTATTATGTATAAGTGCATGCTTTATCAATGTTTTCATATGAATATTTTAAATTTCTCTACATATTTTAATTTTCTCTATTGTTATATAGCTGTCCCCTTTGTCATCCCCTAGCCGTCCCCAAAATTGGCAAAAAAATTGTCGTCCCGGAAACTCTTCCCCTCGTCCCCTGTCGTACCTGTCTTGGAAACTTGGGGTAATCTTGGTTATCTTCCAATACAACTCTACTATTTTTGCATATCTTAAATTGTTAAATTAACCAATAAATATGTATGTAGCAATTGTTAATATATGTATATGGGTTTTATATGAATGTCGTATCCAGTTGTATCCACATTGGGGGTCTTAAAAAATGACTATATCTGTACTTGATACCGTATCGTATCTATACCTGTAACCTCGTCCATGCAACATTGGCCTACATTTTTTCCATGATAGAAACAAACAAGCCCTTGAAATTGTGTTGGCAGATTAGCTGCTTCAAATCCGTTTGCTATTAATATTTGACATTTGTTATTAACAAGAAAGTTAGACCTCTTCAGAACCCATGATAGTTGTAGACGCCTTTATATATATTTCCATTTAGAGGTCTTTAGGGTTTTAAGATTTTCATTGCTATTGCTAGTTGACAGACACATAAGCGTCTTTTAGAATGTCTTAGGTGTGTTGTTAATGCAATTAAGTCTTTATTGAAAGGTTCAGGTTTAAACCATAGAACCAGATATCTACAAAAAATCCCGATTAAACTTGAATCCTAGAGCCAGCCGATGTTTTCCTTGAAAAAATCCCAATTGATGAAAAAATCGTTGACCTGATTTTCAATGAATTTTTTGCATTTAAAGCACATAAAATCATATTAAAATCCCTAAAAAATGGCAAAAAATGTAAAAAATGATTGCAAAAATCCTACAAAAAACTCACGAAATTGACGAATCACTCAGAAATAGGGTTGATTCCAGGATAGAAGTGAAGTCAATGCGGATTCAGCGTGGAAATTTTTGTAATTCTGTCCCTTTAGTTTTCTTTCCAACCTTTGGAAAACCCTAAACAAAGGAGCGGGGGGAGCAATGACTGTCATCAATGAAATTTGAAAGTGCCTCAATCATCCTAAATTGTGGGGGGCATGTGAGATAGTGTTGAAGTAGCTAATGAATTTGTTCTAAATCGCCGTTTCAATATGACCTGAGCTCTCTACACATCTCGCCTCATGGATTCGGATGAGATCAAATATATAATTAATATTATACACTAATTTCAAAATTATAACTATTATGCACTATTATTGAAGGCCCTTTAACAGAAAAGCAACAAACCCCTATAGTTTATAATTAGTATTATAAAGTACTTTCAAAGTTTAAGTTATTATTGACTATTAGTATATATTAATGACAGAAGTAGAAATCGGCAAAAAGATCGCTATTATTTGGGAGTCGGCATGTGCAGCTGTTTATTCCCCCCAAAATTTGGATTTTTTGCTTAACGACTTTCAACTTTTTTTTTGTGATTTATCAAGCGATTAATTGACAAAAAGTGATGGTTAATTGACAAAAAAAATGCGGGAAACTAGTAGAAACCCTAAAAGCGACGCTAACAAGAAAAACTCGCAAAAACATGACGTGATTCTCTATGAAATCGATGGGCGACACTAAAGATGCAGCTGGGAAAGTTGGGTCGAAAGTGTTGCAAAGTTCCAAAGTGTTGTAAAGTCGGGAAGTAGCGTGGGAGATAAGCGATTACAAACAAAATTTTCCTCTCTTTCTACATTGAATATATTGTATAGCTTGATTGGTACTATTTCTTTTTTAACATTGATTTTGTTTGTATAAATTTCAAATATTTAAATTGTTGCAATATGAAACAAAAGAAGACCGTGACAAAGCTGCCTTATTTATTTGTTGCGATATGATCTAAACGAGCATGGTAACAAAGTTTTGCCTTATTTATTTTGGAGAAAACAAAGAACTCTACAATAATCATTATAATCATTTTAGGCTTGTCAATTATGAGATATAAGTTCTTACTTTGCTAGATATTTAAAACTCTACTCAATTAAATTAAATAATTCATGCAATTCAGTCTCTAAGCTCAGCATATATAAAGTTGTTTTGGTATGTACATGTGTATATATCACTTCACATATATGTATATCATGCCAACTTTGCATATAATTGTTTGTTGAGTATATATAATAGAAGGAACTTGAGAGAATTCTAGAAAATTAATTCTACTTATACGAATATGAAGATTTTCTTTTATTGACATTGCGAAGAAAGCTTCATTCTGATTTTGAAAAATAAGAAAGACCACTTCATATTTTGGTGCTTCTTCAAATCATAGCTTGATTGAATCTTATACAAACAAAATCAATGTTAAAACTTTAAGTCCTCCAAGTTAAAAATAGATCATGAGGAGGTTGTGCAAGTGCTTTGAATTATTTATACAAGTCCTATATCATCTATGCTAAGGAAATGTCCTTTAATTTAAAAAACGTTGTTATTGATTGTTTTTCTCCAATTTTTCACATTTTTTGTGAATCCGATTTTTTCCCATTTTTTGCCGATTTTTTCAAAAAATCCTACTCCTTTGGTTTGCTGATTTATTCCCCAAATGATTTATGCTTGTATGGTTTAAACAGTTAGAACTTATCATAGTAATTACAGACAACAATTGGCAGTGACTGAGGGACCAAAATGAAACCACATACCAATGCCATTACCATCTTGGAAGCTAACATGCGACCTAGTTTGCAGATGCATAGTATCTCATACAGGAATTTTCTGTCACACTTGTACAGGAACAATACCATAAGTCAGTGTCATCGTCGCCCAGTCATAAATCATTGAGAAATCTGAAAATGAAAAATACCAGTATTAAAATAGAAAAAATTGATATGCTAAACCTATGGCAGATTTATCCACTCTAAATCCTGCAAGTACAAATGCTGCAATAACATTAGGTGCAAGTATGTCAATTAATCATCATAACAAGTCCAAAGAATGATCAACAGAAAGTCTGCTTCAGGTAGAATCGGTATGGCTTGGGATTGATTTAAAAGGGTATAATCATTGTTCAAATTGTTATACATTTCTACATTTTGTTGGCTTTCCCTTATCCACTCTGTCCTGTTCTTGTTGTTATCTCCATATTATATCATGGACAGAAATGACCACTGTAGTTTTTTCCAGAGCTGGAATTATCAGGGGCAACATTTGTTTAAGTGCTTCTAGTTGAATCCCGTTTTACACCCCATAAATGCCAATGCGTAACCTGATTCAGAATTTGCTTATTACATTCTCCTTCTTCTTTGTTTTAGTTTGCCGTTACCACCCTGGAAGCTAACATGTGACCTAGTTTGCAGATGCATAGTATCTCATACAGGATTTTTCTGTCACACTTGTACAGAAACAATACCATAAGTCAGTGTCAACACTGCCCAGTCATAAATCGATAAGAAATCTAAAAATAGTAAATACCATTATTAAAATAGAAAAAATTGATATGCTAAACCTATGGCAGATCTACCCACTCTGAATCCTGCAAGTACAAATGCTGCAATAACATTAGCTGCATGTATGCCAATCAATCATAATAACAGGTCCAAAGAATGACCAACAGATAGTATGTTTCAGGTAGAATCAATATGGCTTGGGATTGATTGAAAAGGGTATAGTCATTGTTCAAAATGTTGCCTTATCCACTCTGTCCGTTCTTGTTGTTACCTCCATATTATAGCGTGGACAGAAATGTGACCACTGTAGTTTGTTTCCAGTGCTAGAATTATCAGGGATAACATTCGTTTAAGTGCTTCTAGTTGAATCCCGTTTTACAACCCATAAATGTGTAACCTGATTCAGAAACTTGCTTATTACATTCTTCTTCTTCTTTGTTTTAGTTTGTCCCCTCAGGATCATCTGTTGCTTCTGATTTGTAATTATAGTTTTATCACTTAGGGGATTTGTTTTGAGCAGTTTCTTTGATTCAGAAAGGGCATTTGATAAAAAATTAATTAGAGAATATCATGGAAAGATAACAATTAAGAAGGTTAATGAAGAGCATACAGGAAATACTGAGGGAGGTGGGGGTGGGAAGGGGAGGGGCAGAGGGGACGTGAATCAGTATTTCAGTATTTTTATTTTTTAAACACTTGAAACCAGATAAAGAATGAAAAGAACAAACATTAAAACACAAATACAAGGTTTCTCATGGAAAACCCTTTCGGGTAAAAAACCACGGCAGACAAAGCTTTCATTAAGAAATATGGGCACCAACCCAATGGGCACTGACCCAGAATACAAATGTGAGCACCAATCCACAAAGAGTACCAACTCAGATTGACTAAAGCACCAACTACAGTCAGCTGAGGCCTGGACCTCAAGCAGAGCATCAATGCTAAATGCAAAACTCCTTTAATCACATTCAGAATACTTTCAGAACTTCAAAAATTACACAACCCCCTATTTAAAAGTTATCTCAGACCCCTTTCTTCAGCTATCTCCAAAATGTAAAACATCATTGCATCCAAAAATCATTCACCATTAATCATGCACATCTCCATCTATAAGAAATAGACAGTCATTAAAGAATTTCTGTCACTCACACTTCTTGATACATCGCAGACCAAAAATACTCTTCCTATCACTCACACTTCTTTATGAACATTCTTGTTGATGTGAGTTTGTTCCACTATATACATACTCTCTCTTGAATAAGGATGCTCATATGCTAAACAATATACACAGATTGTGTGATCAGATGAGACAATCCCAAGGTTCCTTCTTATTGTGGACTTTCACTCAGTTATAATGATGTGATATGCTGGTTATCACAAAGGGACTTACGCTGTTCAAATGGATATCAACTACTTCAACTTCTTTCAACAACAAACTGCTAAGGGATAATGGGTTTAGAAATCTATTCTACTCCTAGAATGCAAGAAACTGTGGATGTCTTTGTGACTACTAGACTTAGTTTAGCCATCGACAACAACCAAGCTAGTGCAATCTCCTAAGGTAAATGTAAGATGTTCAAACTACCACCATTCCATTAACACCATCCATCGATGCATATCAATGTGCAATCAATAATCAAAATTAAGTTCATAAATATGTCATTTGAACATGCAAGGCGTATTGTTGATGTGAGTTTTGTACCACTACATAACATATAGGAATCGAATACTTGATACAGGATATCAAACACTCAACCCTCTCTTGAAAAGTAATTACTCATGAAGAACATGAGAAAAACTCCAAGGTTCCTTACACCTGTGGATCCCAACTCAGTTATAATGATGTGATTTGCTGGTAATCACGTTGGTGGGCTTACGTTGTTCATTCAAGGATATCAGATTCTTGCCATGATGATGATGGGATCTAGCTTTGCAATGTATACTCAACGGATCTATCTCCTTAATTTATATCACTTCCAACTTTGCTCATCAAAACTCTCACTACTAAACTACTCACTGCTTTACTACTACTCCTATGGAATGGAAAGATTAGCAAATGGACGG
>MU224469.1:3723738-3758007 GCA_018584345.1 Thuja plicata
AAATACCTTCCAGGATGTTTGAGATAGGTTTCAGCTTCATAGGAGTTAAGGTGCAGATTCTAGATTTTGGGGTTTTTGAAATATTTCAGGACTTAGCCAAATTTCAGGATTTAGCACGCCTTCAGCAAAGCTACCTCCCACAATCTATTTCGACTTTCTAAGATCGAATTGAAGCTGGAACAAGGATTCTCAAAGGGTTTACACTTGTTTCATCACGAATCCTTTGGTTTTTTATCGCATATTCCTGAAAGATTTAGCACAACTCTTGCCCATGCTCCAGACAGACTTGACTTCTCAGCAGGCCAAAATTGCCCAAAAACCAACTCCCAAACTTCACTCGCTAGACCAAGGGGCTTGAAAACTGTCGCCAACAAAGACTACCCAAGACCACTACTCCTACTGCTTGCAAAAGAGGGGGTCCCCATTTGCAATGGGGCGATGGTGTGAAAACCTCACAACACGTACTTACAATCAACAAACAGCTAGTGGTTTGGTCTAAGTGAGCTCACCAAAGATGCATCCAAAATATTTGCCATTCAACTAAACACTATTTTTAATCTACTCTAAGTGAGGAATTGAAGAAACCATGCAATACTCCAAAGCAACACAAGTAATCCACCATGAAGACCAACAATGGATCGACAATTACTTTGATAGCATTATGGCAACAATTTCAACAAGTCTCCTCCTACTCTACTCTAATCTTAATCTCCTCTGTAATCTTATGAGTTACAAATGAGAAGGCCTTGGCCTTTTATAGTTGCTCAATTACAATGAAGGGCCATGATCAATTCAAGATCAAGGGCCAAGATTTACCCATTACAAATCCTAATTAGGGTTGTCACACTATCATTCAATTACATGAAGGCACCACCCTATGGGCCAATAAGAAAATTACAATGCTTTTGAGAGCCAATGAGTAAATAGATTAGGTAGAGGCACTAGATGCCTTTGACATGTACACTTGGCATAATATGATTGAATGTGCTTGAACATGTGAAACTGGATCCTTCTGATTGGTTGAAGACGATTGGGTGCCACTTCAATATCCTTATCTCATAGACTTGATCAATTCTTTGGCGATGAGAAAATATCTCTTGATACTCAACATTATCAAGCCTTCAATTGTGATGGCATATTCCCAAATTGCTTCATCTTCTCACATTTTCTCTATCTTTCATTTGGAAATTTTCTCATTGCATTTGTTGGTTTTGAACTTGCTTGTACTTGCAAACTTGATGTCTCTTTCGATGCCTTAACCTTTATCCTCTTGAAGTGATGAAGCCTTCGTGCAGCTGGATCTTTCAAAGTTGATGATTTCTTTCACTTGTAGATTTATGCTTTTTCTTTCATAACTAGTTCTTTGAATTCCAGTTTGATAATCTGATCTTGAACCACCTTCTCATTTGAAGTTTTGAGCCTGAATTTGCCACCATCTTTCGCTCTCCAAGCCACTCCTTGCTCCATATTTATCTTGCAAAAAACAAGAGAAATTGCATTAAGCTCGCAAAATGATAAGTATAAATATTAAGGAAATCTGAAAGCTTACATGAAATTGCATCTAGATCAACTTTTCTTCTACTAAGACAATTTGATCAAGAATTCTTAATTTTCTAAGGTCTGATTTTCTTTTGGACTCAACCCAGATTTCTTTGGCAAGTGATGAATATGATTTTCCTTGTCTTCTAATCCCTGATCGCTGCCTTTTTGCAAGACTTAAGCTCTGATTCTGAACGAAATCAGAGATTTATCCCTTGGAATTTCATCAAGATTGCCCTTGTAATTGAGAGATCGCTGCCCTTATGTCTAGTGATTCACTGCCTTACATCATTTGAATGAAATCCATTTTCATATTACTAACTCCAATTGATCTTTTCTTTGCATTGAGTGCCCTTTCATGTCAAGGGCAAAGATTTTGGGATGTTGGGGTGAATTCCCAAGTTTGTAATAATTCCGCCCAAGAGCGTATATGGCGGAGATTTTGGGATGTTGGGAATGAAATTCCCAAGTTATGAGAATTTCCGCCCTATATTGGGGTGCTCTTACCTTGTTTTCCTCTCATAATCTTGCTCAACTTTGCCATTCTCCTTTCATTTCGAGTCCACATAAGGGATTCCAATCTAGTTTTCACCTTGAAATGCATTAAATCTCTATTGAGAACATGGCGGAAATTTTGGGATGTTGGGAATGAAATTCCCAAGCTATGAGAATTTCCGCCCTATATTGGGGTGCTCATACCTTGTTTCTCCTTCAAGATTTTGATCGACTTAGCCATTCTTCATCATTTCAAGTCCATCTAAGGGATTCCCATCTAGTTTCACCTTGAAGTGCATTCTATTTCTACGATGGAAATCCCAAGATCTTGGGAAATTCTGACCTGATTTTGAACTTGATTTCCTCTTCATTTGTTCACAAACTTGGTCTTTACCTTTAATTTTTATCAAACTTAACCCTTCAAGCATCATTTTCCATTGAAAACTTCATCAAAATCTTGTTTATGGTAGGGTGGAAATTTCAGAATTTTGGGATTTTGCAAGAGCGGAATTCCCAACTTGTTCACTTCAATTTCTTCATCTTGGAGGGTGAAATGATTTACAAAAAAAATTACATTTAAGTATAAGTTCTTTAAGTTATATTTTATATAAATACTGTCAGGATGTTTGAGAGTGGTTTCCGGTTCATAGGAGTTATAACAAAGATTTTAGATTTTGGGAGTTTTTAAATATTTCTAGATTTTGAGAGTTTTTAAATAATTCTAGATTTAGCCAAATTTCAAGAATTAGCGTGCCTCCATCAGTGTTATCTTCCACAACCTTTCTTGACTTTCTAAGATGAAATTGAAATTGGAACAAGGGTTTTCAAAAGATTCTAACTCGTTTCACCACACATCCCTTGATTTCAACTCCACATCCTTGACTAGCTTGGCCCAGCTCTCACTCATATTCCCGACTAACTTGACTACCCAGTGAGCCAAAGTTGCTCAAAATCATCTCCCAGACTTGGAGACTTGAAATTTGCCACCAACTAAGACCAACAAAGACCACTACTACTGCCAAAGCAAAAAGAGGGGGTCCCCATTTGCAATGGGGCGATGGTGTGAAAACCTCACATCAATTCTACAATCATTTCTCAATAGCAAGGAGAATTTCATGAAGCACACCTTTTTTTATGGAACTCCACATACAATATCCTCTTCAACCCCGTCAATAATAATAATAATTTAAAAAAAAAATCTCTAGAGTATTCTCCTTGCATAAACTTGTACCACCCACTATCAAATAGCAACGCACTTTCACCAAACAACCCCTCAAAAATAGACACAACAATTATCTCTAAATCTGGACCGCTTCACACCTGTTCATCTAAAACGCACAACAGAGAAATTAACGCACAACATTAATTCAAGGAGTCAAGATGCCTGGCTATGTCATTTCGAGTCTCCTTCAACCATTTCACACCATTCTGTTGTGAGCTTTTCACACCATTGCCCCATTGCAATTGGGGACCCCTTCTTTTCGCTTTTGTTGTCAGTAGGTGCTCGTTTAGGAGTAGATTTGCAACATTTCGGAAGTCCAAGTCTTGGGTAAGCCTAGGTCTTGAGGTAGTAGGGAGTGTTCAAGTTCAATCATCAAGTTGAAGCCTTAGACAATGTGGTGTGCAAGTCTTGGAAAACACAAGAATGAAGTTGAGATTGATCACGATCAAATAGTGAATGGGCAATTCATGAAACATGGGCAAAGAGGTAAATTGGGTCAAGCTTGAGAGGGCTTGACAAATTCCAATTCAAAGTCAATATTGATCCAAGCATTATCAAGAGCAATGAATTTTCGATCAAGTTGGTGTGAATAATCAAAGAGACGGGTGAAGTTTGAATTCAAGATGATCAAGTGAGAAACACGGAGTTTATGATGATGGGTGAGGATTGGAGATGAACCTATGCTTAATCGTTTTTGGGGAAATGTTCAATTCAAGTCCAAGGACTTGACAAACAAATATCAAAACATTGTGTTTAACTTGGGAACCAATTCGATCAACCTTCAAGATGTCACGTTCAAACCAATACAAATTCAACATCCAAGATGAATTCCATAAAATTTGCTCAATAACAAATCTGAATTCGAGTGGCAAAGATCAAATTCGAGCTTATGAATGAGGCAAATATGACAAGTTCCAAGTAACAAAGGAAAAAATACAAGGTGTTTTCGCCTAATCCATAGAAAATTTCCGAAAACCATGAAGTGTTTTTGCCCGATCCTCTTGCGATTTCCGATTTGCATCCATATGATCTTGCCCCATCTACATGCAATTTCCGATAATGCCCTTCATATCTGGCCCAATCCACATGCCATTTCCAAAAGGGCATATTGTATTTCGCCCAATGGATGGGAAATTTCCATTTCATGGTTATGATTTCGCCCAATACACATGATTTCCACTCCAAGATCATGCCTTCGCCCAATCAGCATGTTGATTCCGAGTTGCATCCATATCTTACCCAATCCTCTTGCAATTTCCGAAAATGACGACATGTCTTTGCCCAATCCACTCATGATTTCCAAAAATCATCACGTGACTTGCCCAATGGACACCTGATTTCCGTTCCAAGCCTTGTGTATCTTGCCCAAACAACGAGCAATCCCAAGCCTAAAGGTTGGTCAAAGTACAGATCCATCTAAGTCAAGGGCAGATCTACAGCCGATTCAAGGAGGAGCAAATTTGAAACCCAACACTTAGCAAAAACACCCTGATTTCCAGCAATAAAAGGCAAATCTGAGCAATTAAGGGACGAAAATCAGAGTTGGAAATAAAATTTGAAAAGGTTAGACGATCATTTGTTCAAATCTTGATTTCATTTACACAAGGATGAGATTTTCCCAGTGGCTTGATGCATTTCCAGATTTTGTTTGCATAGCATTTTGATGACATTTTATAAATTCAAGAGAATTGATTGCTTTGTGCTGGGCTTGTTTCACAATTTTTGGGGAATGATCATCATGAAGTTCCTTTAAAATATTCTTTAAAATAAATCAGGACTTACAAGTTTAAAACATAGTTACTAGACTCAGACTCATTCAAAGATTTTTATGGATTTAAAACTTTTTTAATGCATCATTTAGTCAGTTAACATCAAAGACACAATAATTGAGATAAATAGAAGCTACTTTGCACACATACACTAGTTTACATTGATCACATAAGTATAAATGCGAATTTCTGAAGGAAATAAGTTAAACTAAAATTATATATAAGGTATAGGTTATTTATTACCATCATGTTGAGTGTTGTGTTCACGTTGAAGACTGTTGGTGGTATCTCGCTTGGAGTGGACTCCGAGGTTTCTCCCTCGAAGTGGCATATTATTATCAAGTGTTTACAACATATTTCATATTATATTCTTCTATCATGCAAGTTATTTCATAGCAGCTTTGCTTAAATTTTTTGTTCTTAGTAAATCAGAAAGATCATTATGAATTTTTGGAATGATATCAAGTATATAATTGCTCAAATGTCATCATCTTTTAACTTTGTCAAATGACCGGTTTAACGGACATTTTTTTTTCAATCTTTCACAAATCTTAAAACTGTTCTTTTATTGTTCTGGATATGTCCAATTCTTTAAAAGGAAAGTGTTTTATTTGTTGCAATGCTTTCAAATCTGATAGTGCTGTTTTAATACGTGGTTCCAGGACTTTGTGATTACAGTCTATGATATGACACTACTTTTTTGGCAATTTTTTTAGTGAAATCCTATCTGCAATCTGCTTTATAGACAAATTGTTATGTTTTATACCTGCTACATGCAAGACATTTTTTACTACTCCATGTTGGTTGCCTTATTGGGAATCACCATTTCAAATTTTTTGAACTTGGTATTGCAATATGATCATATAAGCCAAAAAAAACATTAAAACAATTAAAAAATGTTTAATTTTTCCTTTATGGCTCAGTTGGCCACGACAGAGTCCTGGCCACAGGACTCGCTGAGTCAGGAGAGTCCATGACCTTTGCTAGTCCTGACAGTACTCGGTTGAGTCAGAGTCCAGAGGCCAAAAATCTCTGGAGCCCTGACTTGGCTCGAGACTCGCAGAGTCCTGTAACACTGGTTTAAAACGAATATGATAAATGCCTTGAAATTCAACTCCTTTGCTTATCATCTTATCAATGAGAGTGTTTTATTTTGTCCATACTCGTCATTTTACAATCATAACACAAGGTTTTCTTTTGTGCCACAAGGTGAAAGGATCGATGAAGGTGGAAAGGCGAGGCTTGAGTTGAAGTTCAAGTGGAGGTGCATGGGGCTAGATGATTCAAGTGCGAACGTGATTTCAACACCAAAGACAACATGGAGACATCAGAGCGTCATCAAACCACATGTTTTTCATCAAGAAAGCGAGGTGCTTCCAAGTCGAAGATCAAGTCAAGGTGCAAATTCAAGATCAAGTTCAAGACATCAAAGTGAAACTCAGAGAGCAAGTAAGTGCAACATTGTGATCAAGTCTACAAGTTAAAGATAGATGTCATTACAAACTTGAATTTCCTTCGGAAATCTAAGTTCACTTTAAAGGTTCAATTACATGGAGTACGTGTATCACTTCTATAAGTGTAAGATCGAGGTTAGGACATCAAGATGACTTCGAGATTTCAAGTACAAGTGTGAGTTCAAAGACATGTCAATGAGAAGGTTTCAAGGTAAAGAACTTCAAAGGATGAAATACTTCATGAAGATGAAGCATTTTGGGAATATGAGCCATCACAATGGATTGGGGACTTAATAACAGTATTACCCGGAGACGTGTCCCCGGCCTGAAACCCCCCGTCTCCATACCTGGGACGTTTCTGGGATGGGGGGACATCCCCACCCCGTCCCCAAAATTTGAAAAAAAGAGGGGGACATCCCAGAAACCCGAGGATGTCACCCAAAAAAGTTGGGGATGGTCAGATGTCCTGGGGATGGCGGGGGACACTATAGCCGTCCCCCGACTGTCCCCGGGACAGCCAATCGTCCCCGACAGAAATGGCTGCAAAAAGTCAAAAAAAAGTTTTTGACATGTGTGGCTTCTATTTGCCCGGTTTGTGTGACTCTCCACCGTATATGCCCTAAAAGGTCAAAAACTTGGCCTATACAATGCATATTACCATTTTCATTTGCATCACAACATTTTTGAGTTTGACACAACAAAAAGGGTTTTGGTTTTTCATTCAAGGAGCAGCAGCAAGGGTTTGTGCAAGTAATTTTATCATTGTAGGAAGCAAGAATGTAATGTCCCTTGCTAGACTTAGGCTAGTATTAGCCCATATTTAATATATTTAAGGCTTAAATCGAATTGATCAAGACATATTGATTCAAACTACGCTATTTCATAATTCAAAGTAAGGAAGGTTATACATTCATCAAACATATTAAGCAATCTTATTATTTATGATCCTCAATGTCCATACTACCCTTATTACCATTTCAGTCCGAGAAGAAGAAGATTAGGATGTAACTAAGTCACTTAGATACCAATCACAATAGGTTCCCTCAAAGTTTACATATCCAAGCCTTTATCCTATCTTGGGACTATGCCCGCAAGGCGCTCAAGGTCGCTGATCCCTACCCTATCTTGGGACTCAATCTGTTGGTTGGATTTAGACAGGCCTCTCCTTGGAAACACTTTAGTCCCTTCCTCTTCAAGTACTAAATAGTAACAAATCTAAACATGGACATAATATATATGATTATGACTCCATTATTACTAATGAGTATATATATTACAAATGTAAATATTAGACCTTTCAGAAATAGATATATACATTATATATAGATGATTCATGATTCAGATTTCATCCTTATTAACATCTAATATATATAATAGACTATATAAGTTTGTTTATCCCTTATAGAATATATATATGTATATTCACATCTGAAATATATATATATATATATATATGATTACTGATTTGATATATATATATATATATATATAAATATAGAATTATGATCTCAGGATTATATATACTGGCCCATTCACTGGTTCCTTATCCCTAATATCATCCATATATATATATATATACATACTCAAATATTCAGATATATAATTCTGATTACATTTTATATATATATATATATATATATGGTCTCTTTATCAGAATTAATAATTCCTCATTTAACAATGAATAGCTGATCGGAGACACAATAGGAAGCCACATAATACAACCATCAGCAATTCCCAAAGGATAGGTAAAAATATCTTGTTTTTTCACCCCAAAGGATAGATATACGTTTTTCCCATTTGAAAGAGCGCCGCCCTTAGGCTGTTAGATCACATCCCTTTACCTTTCATATTAATTACTATGCTTCTTCCGTTGATCACTGTTTATAACTACTCTAGTCGCACCTTTCTAGATGTTGCCTCCCATATTAAGATCTATCGATAATATTATTTTGTCAACTTAATCTTTTGATACCTTTTTAATTAATTACCGCCTCACTTCCTGACTGGTGATTAATTTATCTAATAATTAGTCAATCTATCATTTCGATACCCTTAGTTTATGACATGATTTTAATATACTTCTCTTGACCGATAACTTCAGCTCAAAAGATAATTCTGCTCATTAGTGGCATTTATGAGACGTGGTGCTCGATGACTCTATTGGAACTAATCTTGTCTTAAGAGTCTCCCAAACACTGATATTACAAATTGACACTCTTCATAGATTTTACCAATTATACTTACCCTGTCAACCTGCTGAGTCTGTATTGTCTGCCACACTTACTATCTTGGCTATTCAATCTTCTTATTTAAATCAATATATATATATATATAATTTATAATTTATTTATCTATTTATTTATTTATGTTATTGTTATTTATTATTACATTCTATTTCAGAAAGGGAACATCACAATCCTTCCCTCCTCAAAATTGCTTGTCCTCAAGCAATGTCAACCTTATACAATTTTTTCCATGTGGGTAGCTTCTGCCACGCAATTGTGATATTAACCAATGCACTAAGAATTCACAAGGTTTTGAAGTTTTAAACACATTTTCTCTCTTCGCTTTGAGAGAAAGAATAGCATCAAATTGATTTTGATTCATCCAAATTTGCAAATAGCTTGTCTCCTTTAATGAGCTTTTATATAAATTCTAGTTTTTCCCTCATATTATATATTACTAAAATATAGATCCAAACATGGAGCATTCTCGATATATACACGTGAACATATGAAGACCCAAAGCATACACAAAGTATACACATTAATGCACGAGGACACGGAGCATACACAGAGTATACACATTAATGCATGAACACACGAAGTATACATATTAATGCATGAAAACCCAAACCATACCTAAAGTGTATGCATCATACACCCATTATTATGCAACAAAATTGATTGAACTTAAGAACTCAATGAACAATTTCATAATACATTTGGTAGTTAACATATCTAAGCCTTGATTCCTTACTTGTCTCCTAACCCAGCCCTAAGGAGGATGGGATTTATATGTCGTAGGGCACTTGACACCAATCTACGTAGGCTTCCTCAAGGCATTGGGAGTGCATGTTCGTACCCATCTCGGGATTTCTCCCTCAAGGCATTAGAAATACATATCCTTACCCATCTTGGAGTTTCCCTACATTGTGAGGATTTACTCCGCCCCTCCTTGAACGACACCAACGTATCCTTTTAAGAGGCTATAAGGAGTGATAATTAATAAATTAATATAACATATATGTCTCTCTGATTGCACTATCACAAGTGATGCTATTACTAAAGAGTGTATTTCAGACCATATGTATAATGGTTCCTTTATTTACAATAATATAGTGTTTGTAAATTAGTATTGGTCTGAATATTAATATCAGCATACAACTTAAAGTAGACGCTACTTGCAGCACGATTAATTAGAATCTATCTTTTCTTGTTTTATCCTTTCTTCCTCCAATCATCTTGATTGCTTATGAGGTAAGACACATACACCATATAAATAACGTAAGTGTAATCAAAGTGATTTATTTATAATATTTATAATTTGTTTCTTATATCTTATTCATATTATTTCAAGTATGTGTATGTATTTTTAGATTGCTTTTCATTGACTAGGATGATTCCTTTTTTTATCTTTTTACCCTGCAAGATGGCAGGATCATGCTTTGATACCATTTGTAATGTCCCTTGCTAGACTTAGGCTAGTATTAGCCCATATTTAATATATTTAAGGCTTAAATCGAATTGATCAAGACATATTGATTCAAACTACGCTATTTCATAATTCAAAGTAAGGAAAGTTATACATTCATCAAACATATTAAGCAAACTTATTATTTATGATCCTTAATGCCCATACTGCTCTTATTACCATTTCAGTCCAAGAAGAAGAAGATTAGGACGTAACCAAGTTGCTTAGATACCAATCACAATAGGTTCCCTCAAAGTTTACAGATCCAAGCCCTTATCCTATCTTGGGACTATGCTCGCAAGGCGCTCAAGGTCGCTGATCCCTACCCTATCTTGGGACTCAACCTATTGGCTGGATTTAGACAGGCCTCTCCTTGGAAACACTTTAGTCCCTTCCTCTTCAAGTACTAAATAGTAACAAATCTAAACATGGACATAATATATATGATTATGACTCCATTATTACTAATGAGTATAACTATATATATTACAAATGTATATATTAGACCTTTCAGAAATAGATATATAGATTATATATAGATGATTCTGATTTCATCCTTATTAACATCTAATATATATAATAGACTATATAAGGTTGTTTATCCCTTATAGAATATATATATTATATTCACATCTGAAATATACATATATATATATATGATTATTGGTTTCATTATTATTAATATATATCTATATATATATAACATAAAGATATAAATATATAATAATGTTCTCATGATTATATATATTGGCCCATTCACTGGTTCCTTATCTGTAATATCATGCAGATATATATATACTCAAATATTCAGATATATAATTCTGATTACATTATATATATATATATATATATATATATATGGATATCTTTCCGGTGGTAGGATTCCGGTATAATACACAGTATTAACTTTTTAGACATTTCGCAGCATACCAGTTTGCCGTTACTAATAATGAGTGTATATATATATATGATCTCTTTATCAGAATTAATAATTCCTCATTTAACAATGAATATGCTGATCGGAGATACAGTAGGAAGCCACGTAATACAGCCATCAGCAATTCCCAAAGGATAGGTAAAAATATTTTGTTTTTTTCCCGCCCAGAGGATAGATATACCTTTTTCCCTTTTGAAAGAGCGCTGCCCTTAGGCTGTTAGATCACATCCCTTCACCTTTCATATTAATTACTTTGCTTCTTATGTTGATCGCTGTTTATAACTACTCTAGTCACACCCTTTCTAGATGCCGCCTCCCATATTAAGATCTATCGATAATATTATTTTGTCAACTTAATCTTTTGCTACCTTTTTAATTAATTACCGCCTCACTTCTTGACTGGTGATTAATTTAGCTAATTATTAGTCAATCTAACATTTCGATACCCTTAGTTTATGACATGATTTTCATATACGGCTCTTGACTGATAACTTCATCTCGAAAGATAATTCTGCTCATTAGCAGCATTTACGAGACGTGGTGCTCGATGACTCTATTGGAACTAATCTTGTCTTAAGAGTCTCCCAAACACTGATATTACTAATTGACACTCTTCATAGATTTTATTAATTATACTTACTCTGTCAAGCTGCTTAAAATAGTCTGATTTTTTTTTTGCATTGTTTCAGTTCAACTTCATTCTTTAAGCTCAAAAAAATTTAAAAACAAAAATGAGCAGCAGTGAGGGTAGTAGTAGCGAGGAAGAATTTGGGGGTGGTCAAACTCAAACTCAAAGTCATAGTGTTGAGGGTAGTAGTGGGCAGCAACAACATGATTTGTTTAAGTGCCCTTCAACAATCATGAGCAAATACGTAAAGGGTCTTTTCTGTTGGGATTAATGGAAAGTATGTACTGAGGGGGGATGGGTGAATCATTACCTCTAAAACTTTTGTATCTTTTAATCAATTAATCTTTGTAATCAATTGTATATCCATTCAATCTGATCTATACTATCTTGATGTGAGTTATATCAATTTATAACATTAACATACATGTGAACATTCATGAAAGTAATTTGACACATAATACAAGATATGATATCGCAGAAAACTCTTGTTAGGAAGTTAAAACTGTGGTGGGGATGGCACCCACAAAATCTTCACTATCTGCAGATTGGAAGGGGGCCGGTTAAGGCTTACAATTTGATCACTTTCGATGATCTACCCTGTTAAGAGTATCGGTGGAGACCTGTTAAAGTCTACTCTGTTAAGAGCTTTAGCAACATTGTTGAGTGTGCGCTCGGTTAAGAGATTTGTTGTTGGACTGTTACATCCACTTTCCTTGAAAGGGTTTTTACACTTTGCTCCACTTGTTAGAATGATAGCAAATTACAAATTGACCTAGTAAATGCAATCTTCTATTGCTGATACAGATCCAATTTAGTTTACATTAAAAAAAGATTATCACCTAATTGTGATTGAATAATACCTCTAATTCTCGGTATCCTCTATTCTTGGTTCTCGCTAACCAAATCCACCTTTTGTTGTTCTTGTTCTTGAAACTCTTAATTTGATCCATAAATGTGCTCATTTGATTCATTCATGTTCTCCTCTCTATTCACATCATTAATAATGAATGATTGCATCATCTATTTATAGATGGATTGACATTATCAAGTTTCGATAAAAACAATGTTAACTGTAAGATCAGGTTTACAACTTGTACCTAGATCTCCTAGTCTATGTGTTTTAAATTAGTTAGACTGATTAAAGCACTTACGTTCATGTATCTTGTCCCTAAAGAAATGGATTTAAAACAAATAAATATCCTATAAATAGAATACACTTGCTTTATCTGACGTGGAAGTCAGATCCACTTTTTGCGGGCTGCAACTGACTTTCGGTTTCTGTCTGTTGGTTATGCTCTGACTGTCCTTTGGTTTTATTCTGTCATTTGCACTTTAATTGTCTCGTCAGTTTGCACTGTATCTTGCATGTCGGGTTCCTCTGTCGGGTTCGTCTGTCGGGTTCCTCTGGCAGGTTCCTCTTTATCTTTCTGTCTTTGCATTTTTGGTTTACACACTAAGTTGTGTTGTCGGTTCTCTTTGCACTTAGTCATCTTCGGTGATCTCTTAATATTTGATCTTCGGTTTGCTCAGTCTTGTCTTTCGGTGTATGCTTACCGAAAGTGTTGTTTGCATACTAATGGCAAATTAATGTCATCAATCTCTCCCTTTGACATTAGTATCAAAAACTTATGTGCAAAATACTAACAAAATGTTAAGTATATACAACATATATAATCCTTAGTCATTTAATGACTCCCCCTATGTATATGCCGGTATAACTGTACATATGATATCTTTGTTCATCTGAATATATATCATTTTCCCCTTTTGTACAGAATAGTACTCATATTCATTTTCCCCATGTAAAAATACCATATACATATCATATTCCCCCTTTTTTGATATAAGGGCAAAGGTCATTACCTTATAGTTTATCAAAAATGTGGGAGTGTGAAGACTTCATGTCTTCCATCATTTTCTCCCATTGTTCTTTGAGGTTCTCCAGAGCCATGTGCTCGAGTGTGATCTTTAAGTGCATGTCATAGATGTTGTCTGCTACAGACATTTCAGGAGTTGCTATCAGTTGCCTTGCTGAACTGATATGCTGTTGGAGTAGTGTAAGGTTCGGTAGAAGTTGAGCTTGGAGCTCGGTTACTTCTTCCCTAAAGTGTGTCTTTGCTTCCCATAGTTCTTGCCTTAACCTTTTTATCTCTATTATATTCTCATAATGCAGCTTAACTGCATTGTCTTCATCAGTGGTTAAGCTTTTTGCATTGTTTGCTAGATCTGTATCCAGCTTTGCAATGTTGTCACTATTCTCTTTAATGAACTTTTCTATTGTGCTCAATTTTTGAATCAAGGTTATAGCTTCAGATATTATTGGATCTAATTCAGTGATGAATTCTGATAGCTTTACCTTATTGACTGCCACTTCTTGGCTGGTGTTCTCAATGAGCTTTTGTTGGCACTTCATCTTGGCTCTCTCCTCAATTGCCTTCTTAGCATCAATATTCTGAGTTGTGATTGCATCGGTGAGGGTGGCTAATTGATCTAGTATGGGCTTGTTCTGATCAATATCAACATTGGGCACAATTTGGTGTAGTATGTCCCGTGTTGTCTCTAGTACCATGGAGTCCCTGTGCTGTTTCTTCAGCTTCTCTTGCAATGCCTTTCTTTGGCATATTTCTCCATATTCTTGTAATGCTTCAAAGTCAAGTGTAGATGGGTCACACTTTGGTATTTCAATAAGTTCATCCAATGTGACTTCCATCTTATTCTTCTTTGATTTCTTCTTCTGTGAATCACTAAAATGTAAAATCATTGCCAATTTCTCGGCTTTCTCTGTTGTGCTCGATGAAGTGACCTGTTGTGCTTCTTTTTGCTGCTTGGTGTCGGTTTCAACTTGTCGGGTGTCAGTAGACGTCTTCACTTTCACCTTCACATTGTTGGTAGCACGTTTGTCGGTTTCCTCAGGAGTACCATTTTTAGGTTTGTCTCCTTCATTGGTGTCCTTAGCTTTATGCTTATTTGTTTCTGCATTCTTATCTGTTGTATATGCATCCTTTTCTTTATCTCCTCCAGTAACCTTATCAGTGTCGGTTACATCTTGAGTGGCTTCGATGTCTTGCTGACAATCGGTGTTGTCTTTCTTTTCTTCTTCCCTTGCATCCTTGGGAGTGTCCTTTTCTGGTGACTTGCTTGATTCTTGCAGGATATTGATAGCTTGTATCAATATTGGCATGTTGCCTGGAATATTTACTTGTGCAGTATCAACTGTTGTGTCCTGCTCATCAATTTTGTCCTTTGCAACAGTGACATCTTCATCTTTATTCACTTCCTCTGCTGGGTCATCGGTAATGTCAATGACATTAGTATCCACAATGTTGTCGTTTGTGGTGTCTGGCCATGATTCATCTGCTTCTTTGTCTAACTCAACAGATGTGTCATCGTGAGTTGCCTTGTCAACATCTTGTTGTTGGAGGTCTTTGTCGGGGCTTTCCTCCTCAGTAGGTCTATTCATTATCTTACACCATTTCTTATGGCTGTCCTGTTCAAGCTCTATAAGCTTTCCTTCAAGAAATTTATATGCTCTCAACTTCGGTGAGAACTCCTTTTTGTATTTCTCCATCATTTCATTTATTTCTACCTTCTTTGATTCAGGTGGCATGAGAGAAACAAGTACTCTTTCTCTTAATTCCTTCTCATTCTTCAATGCAAATGTCCAGCGGGAATATAGTCTATCCAAGAGTTCCCTTGGTACATGACTTCCTTCAAACTGAATCGGTACATATTTAAATTTGTACATTTTTGCTATGATGGCATCCTCTACTTTATTCTGATCTTCTGGGTCTAATTTCAACCATCTTCTGATCTTTGAATATGTAATAGATCCAGAATTTGCAATAGATTTGCATATGTCATCAATAGATTCAGAAGCTTGTACCTTGACACTTTCTGCTTCTACAGCGTCATCCTGCTCGGTGTCTTCAATATCCTCTCGGGTTCTTATGAATTTCCTTCCTCTTTTGTTTTGCCCTCTCTTTGGTGTGGCAACTTTCCTCTTGTATGTCCTGACTTTCCTTTCTTTAAAGGTGGAGTAGAATCCTTTGTTGTTTGGCTTCTAGTTCTAGAAGTAGCTGTTGTCCTTGGCTTCTTAGTTGGTGGAGGAGGTGGTGAATCTGACTCTGTTTCCTCGGAGTCATCCTTTTCCTCAGTTTTACCGATAGATAACTATTCTTCGGTTTCTTCCTTCTATTCAACTTCTTCATCCTGTTCAACTTCTTCCTTGGTTGTCGATAGTATCTTCTTGAGATTCTTCACCATCTTGTCCTTCTTTCTGACAATTTTCTTAACAACTAGGCCAGATTTTATTCTTGTCTTGGCCTCTTCATATGTTCCAAATTTGGGTTGTTTCTTATCCAATGGCTCATTGATCAAGGCATCAATTGCCTTGGTTGCAAGATCAATGTTGATCTCATACTCTAATGGTTGTAACCATGCTGTCCTCGGTACAATAGGTTTGATGTATGTATTGTCTGTATCAACCACGAAGCATATCTCATCTTTATATTTCTCAATGAGTAGTTCGGGGATTCTTACCCTCTTTTGCATTCGGTCTTTGAATACATTGAAGTATTCATCCATGACTGTCTCAAAGTTATCTCCCAGTGTGGCTATGTGCTCACTGATTTGCATGGTGACCGGTTTGGTGCTGTCCCATTTCACATCTCCTACCGATGGGAATGTTTCTTGAAAATAGAGAAAAATACACATTATGAGTGAGCCAAACTTACATGTGTTTGACTTCGCATTCCTGATAGTCTTTAGATTGTCTTTTAACTGATTCAGGAGTAGTTCAGATAAGTCTAATTGTGTTCCCTTCTTCACAATTTTGTAGGCTATCTACTGCACATGATGCTATGCTGTTCAATCTGCTTTCTTGGAAGAATTTGTAGCCTAGAACGCATGCGCCAAATTTGATCTCATCATCGGTTATTGTGGTAACTTTTAGTCCTCTGCTGTCCCATTTGGCTCCTGTTATTTTCTCGGTCTCGGCCTTAGGTGGATGCTTGAGTGCCTTTACTTTTTTGGTTATGGGGTAACCGGTGACCGCATGGATGACATCTCGGGTTATCACCTTCGGCTCATCAAGCCATAGCTTGTTGTTATGCATTCGGCTTAACACTAACCGAATCCATTCGGTTTTGAAAACCTTCGGGAACATTAGGGCATTGGTGAGCCCTTTTACTTCTATGTGCTTGTGTTCATCTTTTAGTGTTCCATCTTCATTGCACAACTTCTTATAAGCTTCTTCAACTTCTGAAGTTCCTATCTCTGCAATCTTGCAGTGTATGAAAGATCGAACGTCTTCCACGAGTAAAACCCTAGTTGGTATGCGTGAAAATGCTCCAGCGTCGTCGGGTTGTGAGGCAACCTCAGGATGGATCTTGTAGTTAGGTTCCTCACATGCCGAATTCTTGATGAGGTTGAACTCATCCTTCTTTGCGTTCTTGGATTTCACGGTTCTTGATGTCGAGGCCATTTTTAGAAATTTAGGGCTTCCTATGAAATGCGCAAAGACAGAGTTGTCAGTTTTGTAGAACTTACTGTATACCCTTGCAACGATTCCTGATCTGCTTTGGAGTGCTGTGTGTCGAGTTGTGGTTGCTCTGTAACTTAGTTGCTTTCTGCTCGAAAATCGCCTTGGTCGCTTTGCTCTGGTTGTCGTGACAAATGAGTTGTTCTGTTGCCCTATTTATAGTTGTTGCCCTAAAACGAGTGTCATAAATGCTTACCAACTCCTCAGTGTATGAAGACGGAGTTCGTTGGTGAAGACTTCACTTTCCTTCGGTGACAATACAAGGTTTTGGAGCAAACGGTAATCCTTCTTGCCTTTTACCGACGGATTTCGGTATCGCAGACAACTTGTTCACTTTGCTTGTTTATCGACAAGGCTCGGTTTATAGTAGCAACTTTGCTTTTAACCGACGCTTCTCGGTAAGTGTAGGCAGTCTTAGCTTTGAGTGTATACTGACGAGTTTCGGCATATATGCCCGAAAGCATAGTTATCACAGTTTTTAACAAGTAATACCATGATGCATCTTTCTTATGCTAATTTGGCATTTATATCAAAATATATATTATGGAACTGATGTAAAATAATAACTTCGGGAAATACAGTTCCATACTTGTTCTGCTTAGGTGGGGGTGATGATGTCACCAGATCCATTGGATGGGGTGTCACCATTTGCATTGCTCGGTCCAGCTTCATCATTGCTTGAAGCTTTTCTCCACATTTTGTCTCTTGCCCTCCAGATGTCTTCAATGGTGTTTCCATTGGCATATGTGCTTGTCTCTGTCATTCGGTCTCTGCAGTCTTTCTTGAGATGACCAACTTTGTGACAGTGTAAGCATGCCATTTCGGGGTTAGTCCAGCCTCTAGACTTTCATGTCCACTGTCTCATACAGTTTGCAGCGATGTGACCATATCTTCCACATGCTGTACAATTTGTCCAAGTATTGTTATCCCATACATACTGATTACCGACTCTCTTCGGTTGATAGGGAGTTTCTTGACCTTTAGGCTTCCATGCTTGCCTTTTCTTTTTCCAACATTCAAGAGTTGTGTCCATTCATTTTGCATGTAGGACAATACTTGTTCATGTAGGTTTCCTTCTTTGGTTGTTTCATCTGAGACTTATATTCATATGTTTTATGTCCTTTCTTGTTACATTTATAACAAAATCCTATGAATGAAGATGTAGATTTAGGAATACCTTTCATTTTGTCTCTGCATACATTTGATGTATGACCTTGCTTTCCACAGTGATTGCATTTAAGATTTCTTGGTCTTGAATTTGTATAGACATTCTTTGGATCAGTTTGATTTGATGATTCTCCATTCTGGGTAAAACCTAGACCGATGTTGTTGACTCTTCGTTGTCCTTCAAGAAAATCATCCATTCTTTTATTGCTTTCTTCAGCTTTCTTGATAATTTCATTATGTTGCTGAATTCTTATTTCGTGTTTTAACTTTTCATTGTCATCCCTCAGTTCACCGATAGCTTCTATTCTTTCAATGAGTTCAACATTTAAACTGTTTGCCTCTTGACTCATAAGAATAATCTGATTTGTAATCTCATGGTGATGCTCTGTAAGTCTTTGTATTTCAGACTCTTTTTCTTGTAACTTTTCTGTGATCTTTTTTCTATCATCAATAGCTAGTGTTCTTTCTTGCTCATCTTGTCTAGCATTGTTCATGACATCAATCATCCTTACCATCTGTCTCTTGACCGAATTGCAGAGATTTAACTTGTCTAGCCAGATGTAGATTGATTTCAGTTAGGCTTGTGATGCTTTCTTCTGATGTATCTGATGCTTTGCTTGTAGTTGATCCTGAAGACTCAAAGAAATCTGGTATCTCTTCTTCATGATAATCTGTCTCATTACAGCGAGATGCCATATTCTTTCTTTCATCTAGCAGCTGTCTCATATTGATTCTAGCTTCTTTATACTGTTCAAAGAACATCTGAATTTCAAGCTTCTTATTCTCAATACTTTTATCAAGTCTATACTTCTCCATTGTATGATATTTTCTCTTAAGCCTTTAAGCTTTCCAAGAAGACTTGGCTCTGATACCAATTGTTGGGATTAATGGGAAGTATGTACTAAGAGGGGAGGGGTGAATCAGTACCTCTAAAACTTTTGTATCCTTTAATCAATTAACCTTTGTATTCAATTGTATATCCATTCAATCTGATCTATACTATCTTGATATGAGTTATATCAATTTATAACATTAACATACATGTGAACATTCATAGAAACATTCATGAAAGTAATTTTACACATAACACAAGATATGATATTGCAGAAAACACCTGTTAGGAAGTAAAAACTGCAGTGGGGATGGCACCCACAAAATCTTCACTATCTGCAGATTGGAAGGGGCCGGTTAAGGCTTACAATTTGATCACTTCTGATGATCTACCCTGTTAAGAGTATCGGTGGAGACTTGTTAAAGTCTACTCTGTTAAGAGCTTTAGCAACACTGTTGAGTGTGCACTCGGTTAAGAGATTTGTTGTTGGACTGTTAAATCCACCTTCCTTGAAAGGATTTTTACACTTTGCTCCATTTGTTAGAATGATAGCAAATTACAAATTGACCTGGTAAATGCAATCTCCTATTGCTGATACAGATCCAATTTAGTTTACATGAAAAAAGATTATCACCTAATTGTGATTGAATAATACCTCTGATTCTCGGTATCCTCTGTTCTTGGTTCTTGCTAACCAAATTCACCTTTTGTTGTTCCTGTTCTTGAAACTCTTAATCTGATCCATAGATGTGCTCGTTTGATTCATTCATGTTCTCCTCTCTATTCACATCATTAATAATGAATGATTGCATCATCTATTTATAGATGGATTGACATCATCAAGTTTCGATAAAAACAATGTTAACTCTAAGATCATGTTTACAACTTGTACCTAGATCTCCTAGTCTATGTGTTTTAAATCAGTTAGATTGATTAAAGCACTTACATTCATGTATCTTGTCCCTAAAGAAATGGATTTAAAACAAATAAATATCCTATAAATAGAATACACTTGCTTTATTTGACGTGGAAGTCAGATCCACTTTTTTCGGGCTGCAACTGACTTTCGGTTTCTGTCTGTCGGTTATGTTCTGACTGTCCTTCGGTTTTGTTCTGTCGGTTGCACTTTAACTGTCTCGTCGGTCTGCACTGTATCTTGCACGTCGGGTTCCTCTGTCGGGTTCCTCTTTATCTTTCTATCTTTGCATTTTTCGGTTTACACACTAAGTTGTGTCGTCGGTTCTCTTTGCACTTAGTCATCTTCTGTGATCTCTTAATATCTGATCTTCGGTTTGCTCAGTCCTGTCTTTCGATGTATGCTTACCGAAAGTGTTGTTTGCATACTAATGGAAAATTAATGTCATCACTTTCAACAAAAAAAGCCTCTTCTCCAATATGTTACACATAGGGGTCAAAAGAAAAAAAATGCAAGGGGGACTAGGGTGTGATATTGTCATGTTTGTAAGAATGACTTTAGGGGCTGCTATACAAGGGTGAAGTCTCACTTTTTGGGTATTGCATGCCATGGGGTTATAGCTTGTCCAAATTTAACTGTAGAGGAGCGAATAGAGTGCCATAGATTGCACATGGAGGCTGAAATGGGGATACAAGGTTTGACAACGCCATCACTTACTTTATCAAGTGCACAATCATCTAGGCCTATGTCATCCACTATTGTTACTAGTCCTATTGAGACAAGAGGAAAGAGGAAGGTGAGTGGTGGTGATAAAGGAGGAACAGTTGAAAGTATGTTTAATGCACAAGCACGGGAAGTTACAGAGTCATGCATTGCTAAATTCTTTTTTGATAATGCTATCCCATTTCATGTGGCATGTTCTTCTTGTTTCAAACAAATGGTGAAAGATATAGCCACTATGGTTCCTTCATTCACTCCCACTGGTGATCATTAGTTACGAACTACCCTCCTAGACAAAGAGTACTCCAAGGTTAATGTGTTGTTGGAGGATATGAGACAGACTCAAGTTAGGACAAGCTTCTCTATTGTGATGGATGCGGGGACTGATATTAGACATCGACCACTCATCAATATCATTGTCACATCCCCTATTGGTTTATTTTTTTTGAAAGCCGTAGATTGTTCAGGGAAGCGTAAGAATACAGAGTTCTAGTTCACCATTTTGAGAGATGCCATAGAGGAGATTGAGCCTGCTAATATTGTGCAGGTGATCACAGATTTAGCACGTGTGTGCAAATCAGTTGGTTTGATGGAGGGTGCTTATAAGCACATCTTTTGGACCCCTTGTGTTTATGCATTGAACAATGCATTAAAAGACATTGGTAAGATAGATTGGGTGAAGCAAGTAGTGTCAGAAGCTAGAGAGGTTTAAATGTTGATTTGCAACCACCACACCTCACTTGCTCTTTTTATAGATCATTCTCAAAGGAGTTCCTCAAACCAGTTGAGACAAGGTATGCGAATTTGAATTACTTCATTTTAAAATTATTTAAATTATTGTTACATGTGTTTTGATTTTCGAATTATTCGAAAGTATCTATATTATAGGTATGCCACTTATTACATCTTGATGGAGAGGATGCTTGAGGTGCATGAGTATCTACAATTGATGGTGGACCACAATGAGGTAAGTTGCATGAACCTCTACAATTGATGGTGGACCACAATGGGGTAAGTTGGTTGACCACAATAAAGGAAGATCGATCAAGCTAAAGATCCTTGATGACAGTTGGTGGACCACAATGAGGTAAGTTGCTGATTTTATTTAAAAATTAAAATTAAATGTTAGTCTTTAGATTGCTGATTTTTATATTAAATTTAAATTTCTAATTCTGATTATAAATTTATAATTCTTTCGAACTGTTTGTTTGCATTTTGTAGATATCTTTGCTTTGTCATCTCCCCTATTGTAGTTTTCATTAGACATGCTGATACAAACTCTCATAGTCTTGGAGGGATATATGAGACATTTGACAGTATGTTGGGGAAGATAAAGAAAACAATTGCAGCTAAGGATCCTACTTTGGGGTTATATGAGCAGCATATTAGGCCCATTGTGACGCGAAGGTAGAAGATAATGAATACCTTGCCTCATGTGACAGCCTACGCTCTAAATCCCAAATGGTATGCAAAATTGGATGGAAGGGTGCCTCCGTGTGATGATCCAGAGGTATTAGATGGCTTTTCACAAGTAATTGATAAGATGTTTTCAGAGCAGGAGGCTTCCATACTTCGCGCACAGTTTCTTGACTTCACAAATCTTTGTGGCCTAACATTGAGCAAACCACAGGCGAGGTTGGATAGAGTCATATTGGCATAGAAAGATCCTATTCGGTGGTGGGCATGGCATGGGAGGGATACACCACAGTTGAAGGTGCTTGCCTCTCGCCTCCTTGCACAGGTTCCTAGCTCCTCTGCTGTAGAGAGGAATTGGTTTACATATGGCTTTATCCACTCCCTCAAGAGGAATAGACTTACCTCTAGACGAGCGGAGAAGCTAGTGGTCGTGCATAGTGCTCTTCGATTTTAGGATCATCAGGCTCTAGAGTATAGGCAGACTCTAGCTTTACGGTGGGATGTTGATCTTGAAAATGTGGCCCAGGTTGATGAGGAGGAGACATCATTGGGATTGGTTGGGGTTCCGTTAGATGAGGATGCACTTGTAATGGAGCATGACAATGACAATGATTCAGACGACTCTAATTTTGATGCAGTGTTGGCAGAAGCGGAATAAAAGCAACAGTGTGCTTTGTTTTTATGTATTTTGATTTTTATATTGAACATGAGACTATATGGCAGCAATTTAGCCTTTGGGCATTTTGTATGTTAAAATTATTTTTTTGTTATCACATGCGTATATGATATTGACAATGAATTATGAATGCATATTGAGTATTGAAACAATGAAATGTTGTAAACTTGTATGTTAAGGTTCTATGATGTTTAAATGGCGTGCTTTATCCATATTTTCATATGAATGTAATGTATTTTTGCAAATCTCCCTATATTTTATATAACTGTCCCCTTGCCGCCCCCAAACTTGGCAAAAGAATTTGCCGTCCTAGAAACCTGCCCCCCCCGTCCACTGTCGTCCCCGTCTCGGAAACTCGGGGTAACATTGCTTAATAATTTTGAGAATCAAGAGATATTTCCTCATCTCCAAGAGATATTGATGAAGTGCACAAGATAAGCATGTTGAGGTGGCACCCACTCATCTTCAACCAATTAGAATATTCTAGTTTCATGTGTCCAAGATCAACAAGTCAGATCATGCCAAGTGTACATGTGGAATCACCTAATGTTATTACCTAGCCAATTTTCTCATTGGTTCTCAAAAGCAATGAAATTTTTTCATTGGCCCACAAAGTGGTGCTCAATTGTAATTGATAAGTATTTAATGCTTGTAGCTGGTAGTTAGGGCAAATCCTAATTAGGGTTGTGTTGGATTGATCTCGGCCCTTGATCTTGATTCAATCATGGCCCTTCATTGTATTTCAACAACTATAAAAGGCTAGACCTTCTCATTTTTAACTCATTAGAGATAGAGTAGAGTAGGGTGAGACTTGGAGAAATTGTTGCTACAATGCTATCCAAATTGTTCATAATTCATTGTTTGTCATCATGGTGAATTACTTGTATCATTTTGGAGTATTGCATGGTTTCTACATTTCCTCACTTAGAGTAGAATTTTATTTCATGTTGAGTAGAAGTAGTAGTTGAATGGAAGAATAATATTGAATGGTGAGTTTATGGTGAAACTAGTGTCCATACCTTTTTATGCTTGTTGATTGCAAGTATCAGTGCAAGGTTAGTATGAGCTTAAGTGCAAATATCTAACCTCAATTGGAAATGTTCATTTGGATCGCGCCATCATTGAGTATTTAAATGAGTGTTTGACAATATGAAAACCATTTCCGCATCCATAGAAGCAAGCACCCTTCTTTGCGTAGTTGTTTTGGCGAAGCAAGGACTGGTTGAAGGTTTCATCTCACCATCAATAGTCTCTTACATTGTTAGAGACAGAATAGATTACTAAACCCTTTGCCTATTTACAATTTGTTTGTTAGCAGTAATTGAAGAGCTCCAATTGCTAAATCATCTGCATTTGCAAAGTTGATGGGTCCATGTGAACAACATAAGTCCCGTTGTGATACCAGCATATCATATCATTACAACTAAGTGAAAGTCCACAACTAGAAGGAACCTTGAGGTTTTCTTAGTTGATCACACAATCATATACATTGTTTAGCATCTAAGCTTCCTTATTCAAGAGAGGATTTGATATTTGGTGTTTCAATCTTGGAATGCAAGTGTTTCGTCCTGCATGTTGAAATGGGCATAAAACTCACATCAACACATCCAATCTCAACATCAGTGGTGAAGTCCATCACACATTTGTTTTCCGTTGTACATGCATGCCACTCTGAACCCTGGACTAAAGTTTTGTCTTTGTTCATAGACTTTTTATAAGGAGTATTCAGTTAAGCTTCCTTAAAATGGCCCTTGCATGTATTGGCGTAATGCTTGAAGAAGTTTAAAAAAAAGGTTGACAGTTTCCTGCTCCCATTGCCATTGAAGGGCTATCCACCTACGTTCCTATTTTGGGACTGTATCCTATTAACTTGAAGAGCTTCAATCGCTGCACTTTTAAGGTCTGCCATGAAAAGAGGATTTTGAGCAATAAAATTTAGGGTCTTCTGGAAAAAAACCAATCATACCCCCGTATTGGCTTTGGATACAGCTTTGATTTTGGCTAAATTAATAAGAGCTCTATTAGATTTGGATGCCATATCCTTGTTAATCATTTTGATCTCTTCATATCAGCAGGTTGCTGTTCCATTGAATGAGAGTTGAAAATATAACCTGTGGATAGAGGAAAAGAAAAAAGAAACAATAATGACTAAAATTTACAAATTAGAAGAAATAAAACTAAGAGAAACCAATGGAACTTACTATTCAGAGATGCATATAAAGAATAAAATTAATGAGAAGAAAATTGTAATATTAAGGATTATAATCATTATATCTGAAGTTTGTTGGCTTGGTTACAGTATGATGGAATTTTCACAGGACCAAAAAAACTTATCTGCATCTTAATTTTATTAACGCCTCACAAGATTTATTGTGAAAACTAGACAAGAAAGAGCAACACATACACACATGGAGATAGAAGTCCACTATGACATGAGCATAATTTTTTAAATTGTATTACTAGTGTTATCAATTTGCATATATTCTTATGTCATACTTCGCAGAACCTTCTCAAATTCTAATCAAGAAGTCTAGTGCTTAGCATGGTTCAACTGCAGGATTCAGCATTGACGTGAAAAAATATGTGATATAGATTTATGTTTCTTTAATCATTTAATATACATTTTCAGGCTTATCTTGCCAGTCTATCTAAATGTTTTTAAAATTAGTTTGCCTTTTTTGACAATAATTTATTAAAATGGGCATTAGTTTGCAGTATTACTGTATTAATGATAATATGTAATTCTTGTTATGGATTTAGTTTAAAGATTTATATGGTCATTGCAAGTAATTTGCATTGATCACGTCTGTTGTTTCTTTTATTTTTTTCCCACAGTTATTTATGTTGTCTTATTTGAGTTGTCTTCTTTCTATTTGGAATGTTCATCCTCATCCAGAATATCAAAACCTTTTTTTTCAGTCTGTACTTCCTGTGAATGAGGAAGTTTCCGTGGAGGAAATGGAGACTATGTGTACCTTGGTGGTTCAAATGGTTAAGAATGCTCTACAGTGGCCAGAAAACATACAAAGCTGTGCTGGAAAGGGTGCATGGATTGGACCAAGCCAGACTGAGTGGGCCGGATCAGACTATGAGAGTCCCATCACTGCTGCCCTGGAAGATGCCCCAGGCTCAAGCAATAAGGACGTTGAAAACATGAACAAGTCAGGAGAACAAGGGTTGAAGCATGCAAATGCATCAAAGGGAGATGCAAGTTCTCAGAATCATAGTCAGGGTAATCTGCAAAAACCTAATGAAGATGACATCGCCATTTATGAGGTACACCTAGATATGCCTATGCTCCATCTATCTGTTATTTCTGGTATTTTGAATTTTTTTTAATTCTTGAACAGATGCCACAAGAGTCCAATTTTTCATCTCTTTCTAGTCTTTGATGGTTAGTTGTCTGCATCAGTTGCCTTTTGATAATAGGATTGTTTATCGACTCTACTTTATCCAGCGGAATACAATTCTCCAGTAGGTTTTTTAGTTACAGTTATCCTCTAGTATGGCTGCATTTAATATGTCCTTCAGTTCTATTCACTTTAGTGGTTAGGTGGAAATGTACAATTTCAGTTCCAAACATATTTGTAAGATTCAGGCATCTGTTGTGGATGGATTTTCTGTAATTTGTCATTAATACAGGATTATCTACATTTAGTGTTGATCTTTATTCTGTTTGGTTTATTGTAGAAATGTAATTATATGGTGAATAATGTTTAGAACTTCACATTAAATAATAGAATCTTGCATTATATCTAAAAATAGATCAAATGCTTAAGATAGGTCAACACCATACAATAGCCACTATGAGGGGGAAAACTTTCTATGGCAGTTTGAAGGGTCAGTCTTCCTATAGAGCATAAACTCCAATTACAATATTCTGGATTGATGCTTTACACTTGGTAAGCCCTTAAAATATACGGAGTCTTGCTGAAGATAACTACTGTCCCATGCATTTTGGTTAAATATCTGTATTGTAATTAACTCATGAAATGAGTTACAAAGCACGTGCACCCACAGTTTATTTATTTACTACCTAATACACTCTAATACCATATCCTTAGGTACATTACATTCTCTCCCACTTAGGATGTTTCATCCTTGAAACATGGTATGAAATACCTGATAATCAACCACATAGAATGTGACAAAATGTGAGCTTTATAATGAAATAACTCATTTACATTACATAACAGAATATGTTTTGCCGCAAAGCCTGAGGACCGAATTGAAGCTCATCCATACTTCTTTTTTTTGCTTCCCTTTTCTTTGCTTGGAGACGACTCTTGTAAACATGTGATCAAAATCATCTATTGCTTGTTGAGATGAAAAAGGTAACATTTGTGGAACAACATTGATACTCAATGGAGGATCAAAGAAATAATTATCTGCTGAAACAATATCCTTTTGCACATCATATTCATGGGTGCACTTAGGAAAAAGAGGAGAATCATCAAACTTTGGCTGGCAATAATTTTCTCTAGTGTGTAGAGGAGATTATTTTGAAAAGAAATCCAAATAAGTGATCTTCATCCAACTGAAAGAAATCCTCATGCCATTCTATGTACTTATCTTTTAAATCTAGCCATGTATCCCTTTCATTTTCATATTCCTCTTCCTTATATGAATGAAGAATAGATGTATATAATCGACCTTAAATTTATGACAAGTAATCGTAAATGGATTCAACCCTTCCCAGATGCTTTCGTTAATTCCATAATTTTATCTACATCATCCTTGCAAATTGCCATGAGAAGTAGGATTTTAAAATGTATATTTTTGCAATAGATCTCTTTTTCTACCCCAGATATGAAAATAAAATAATATAGAATTGTAGATGTAATGTATTTATTTCTCTTGCAAAAAACAAAAATTGATTTCCTCACCTAGATTGCAAGGTATCAATTTTTTCTCTAAACATGTAAAAAATTTCTAAGAAATCTGATTCTATAGTTAACTCCAGATCACCATATTTCCTTACATATTGTCTGTATTTATAATGTTTCCACTTCTTGGAAAGATCGAGTCCTCTTTTGTAATGAATACAGATTTGTTTTCTTTGAAGAGCTGTGAGGAACATTTTCATTGGCAAAATGTTTGGCCCTCAATGGAAAAAAATCAGCAATGAATTCTGCTCACCTAACCCTGGAATGAGCTCTAATACCAGATGACAAAAACCTAAACATAAAATAATAGAAGTACTACAATATAATTAGAAATAAATCAAACCCTAAAGGTTGGACAACACCATAAAATAGCCACTTTGACGGGCAATCCTCCAATGCAGGATCAATTCTGAATTGCTGCTTTACACTTGGTAAGCCTTTACAATATATAGTCTTGCTAAAGACCGCTACTACTAGTCAATGCATGTGGGATAATTTTTTAATATTCTAATTTATTAGTGGGATGACTAAGCAAACATATGCATCCACACTTTTATTTATTATGCAATACACCCTAATAGCATATGTTTAGGATGAGGCCTTAGGTATGTGTCCTAGCTTGGTGGTTGTGAGATTTTAAATACTTGATACTTCAAGTGCTGTTGGAACCAGGTTGTTTCTAGCATCAAACACTATATTTAGAAACATAAGTTTGGCCATCTAGCTCCCTTGATTTTCAAAAAAATTCTCTTTATTAGATTACTGGATACATGACTTTTTTCTTTGACAGGTAACACTATCAAGAAATGGGAATTTGCTTGGATTTCAGCCAAAAACTAATGCTGCTGTCAATGGGTGGGCAAGCCATCCACTCACAAAGGTTTTGTATGATGGCCAAAAACTTCGACCTGGTATGGCTTGTCCAAGACTTCAAATTTTGAATTTTGAGTATTTTTGGTCTTCAATTGTTTTTGCTAGAGTTGGAAATCATAAACTCATTTCTCAGATCTTTCTCTTCTATATTATTGCTCCACATTTGGATATTTCATGGCAGGATTGCTAGAGCCAAGGCTTAAGTTCAGTGGTCCACCAACAGATGCTGTGATTATTGAATTGCTAATGGCAAAGGATCCAAACTATCGGTTCATTACTGCAAGACCACTCACACCGAGAAGGTATTTAATTGGTGAATGAAGTTATTTTCCTCATGTTTCTACAACGGTAAATGGTGATGCTCCCAGCTAATATATGGTTTAGCATGCTTCAGATATGATTGTTTGCTATATTCATTTTTTTTCTTCATCATTGCTATAGATCAAAAGTTATCAGCTAGTTGCTACTGGCTAGAGTATAGTGATCCATTTTTTTATTATTTCCCAACAAATCATTCGATGGACTATACTTATTAGCAAGGTTAAGTTTTGTCATTTCCATTTTGTAATGAGATTAGCTTAGCTATGTGAAACAAATTGGAGCCCAGCAAGGTATCTTGTAACCTACATTTATGCTGCTAGAAAGCTTGTACTGATGTAGTTATAATATATATTATCAATTTATTGCATTGTTCATCTGCTTAAATCATAAACTACTACTGACAAGGTAGGGAATAGTATTTTTATGGTCAGTAGTCTTGAAGCTTCACCATAAATATGGTGTATTTCTTATATTCACATGAGTAATGCAGAGATTTCTCCACGTAATGAATTTTCCTTGCAACCAATGAACTGTCTATTTATGGGTTGCAAATTTCTAGTGTCTAGACTGGTATCTTGTTTTATTACATCTTATTATGTTCAATAAGTTGTTTCAAACAAAATTTTTCTTGTTGGTGCTTGTATTTATTTGCGCTTAAGCCTTAAATGCATTATTTGAAATGCTCATGGTAATCAGTCTGATGACTTCACAAACTATTCTCATTATTATTGTTTACAGTTTTTCATTGCATCCAAACTAAATGCTCAACAATGGCATGACTTGTATGCTGATGGTGAATACCAGCAAGCTCAATGAAGGCACCTTGTAGGTTTTTGGCAGGATAATTATTCTCTGAAAGATTCTAACGTAAAAGTCAGCTGTCATGTTTAGAGGAGCCATGGTGGAGGAATTAGTAATTACACACATTTCAGCATTGACATCTTTGATGCCTGAGAGGCACCAATATTGAAGCTCGTAGTTAATCTTGTATTCTCACAGGAAACAGGCTAACTAGGGTTAAGTTCTGTAACTTGATGGTTAGCTTGTTCAACAGTCTATACTTCCTAATGAATGCCACTATTTTCTCAAATGCAGAAAAGAGATTCTATTAAAGTATATTTCTGAAGCTAGGCTAACGGGTTCAATTGTGTAAGTTGATGGTTATCTTGTTCAACATTCTATGCTTCCTAAGAATGCTGCTTTTTGTTATTAATATTTAATATGGTAAAGAGATTCTATCAACGTATATTTCTGAAGCATTTCAGAGATACAAAGCTGCATTCATCAAAATTAGTCTGAAAGCAAGAACATAGCAGATTACAGAATTACTTATATTAGCTGACATAATAGTAAAACTAATATATACGGGCTTTTTTGTTGCAACAAAAACATAAGTTTCCTATAACAATGAACATTAAATATATTATCCAAATAGAATTTCATAATGCCCAAGAAGTGCGGTTGTTACTTTGTTGTGACTACTGGGGATTACCTGAGGCAGACATTGGATTTTTATCTATCTGCACATAGCTTCTTAGGATTTAATTAATAAATGGTGATAGAGATCTGCTGCATGCCTAAGTGCTGAACATGTGGTAGACAATATTTTGGGTTAATTAGTGGTGGAAGAGCAGATGATGTCGTATCCAGTTTAAACAGTTTAATTGCAAGCTGTTCCATTGTTTGCCATGCAGGCAATATTTGTACGGTTTAGATAAAATCATTGCAACCTAACTGATTATTTGTTTTTCACAGCCATTCAGCTTGTTCTTTCCTACTAGTTCTATTGTTCTGTTAAACTGCTGCACCACAGTTGCAAATTCCTTAATTGTTTACTCAAATATAGTCAAAAGTCTTCTGATCACCATAGAATCCATGGTTACCAGGTTCAAAAAAATTGATTTATCTACGAGGCCAAAAAAACTGGGAAATCCAGAATCTTCAAATTGGTTTGGAAAATTTTCTAGTGATTGAGGAATCCTGGACCAGACAAATCTATTGCATCCAAAAAAATCTGGACAAAATTGGATTTGGTGACTATGATAAGAGTCCATATTCTTATTGCAAATATTTATTTGCTTTGGTACTCCTAAGATTATATGGCAGTCTTGTTGTGCCTCACAACTCACGGCCCTCTTGCTCAATTGGTCAAGTGGGGACTCCCTCTTTTCTTTTCTTTACCCTTGTGTTTGTTTTTGTTCCCCTTTGTCAGACTTTTTCTGATCGGAGCACTGGGGAAGTCAAATAGTGGATAAATCCTCAATACCTTGATGCCCGATTAGTGAGGCCCCTTCCTTGTTTTGTTTTGTTGATTGGAGCTTTGAAGCTTCAAGGCTTTGAAGGTGTTGAGGAGACCCAACACCATCGAACTTGCGATGCCTGACCTTGCAATGCCTGACCTGCTTGTTGGGGGTTGGATTTTCGTGGGTTTGAGGGTGTTATGGAGACATCACCACCCTCGACCCCTGATGCTCTGACCCTCAAAGGGTCGGCTTGGTGTGTGATAACTTCAACTCCTGCTTCTCAATGTGTTAATAAGATCACAAAACTGAAAATATATGTGTTAATGAAATGTAACGTATTTAATATTTGCTTGATATGATTGAGATATGATTGAGATATGAACTGAATGAGATGAAATAAAAGAGTAATTCAAAATTTGAAACAATGAAACCTTATACCAAATTCAATTAATGAGAGAGACCAGTGCTTTAATTCAATAATGGGCAATAGAGTCGATATATCTTCAATCTTACGTTCAACTTCAGAGACGGCTTTGAAAACAAAAGCTTATCACCTTAAAGGCGTTATGATATGCATATGTAACTAAAAAAGTTTAAAAGTATTTCAATTTAATACTATTCCTCAGATGACGGACTAATTGATCAATATTTTAATTAATAAGATTTTAACCATGCAAAAATGAGAAAGAAACAATTGAATATACAGAATATAAACTTAGTTAAAATATACGCAAATCAAAACTATCAATTTAAGGAATGTCAATTGGTTTATCTGAAGGACTTGATTGTAAAGAAAGAACGAAAATGATTGCACAATGGAAGAAAATACAAACTTATTTATGTTTGTTAAGAAGGCGTATTGGATCTTTGCGTTCAGATTTCAAACTCGACTATCTTTCATTCCATCACAACCCAAGAATCCATAGTTTCAACATCAGTCATTATGTATCATTCAATCGTTCGATGTTATTCCTCTCTTTTGCAGATTTATGACTGAAGATAAATATGAAAACAAAAGGGTGTGTGAAACATCACACCCTTTCGCTAAAAACTAATCCATAACTGATTATTTCTAACTATTACAATTGATTTGAGACACAAATCTAGCCCTCCACCGATTACAACTACCAACCATTCGGTTGGATAACTTGCATTAACTGTTTGGTCTATTTAAAAAACCCATAGTGGTACTTGTTTGATTTGCAATTGATATCTAAGAGAATCTGCAGGATTCATGTGGCGACTGGCATGATGGAGGTGTCCATGCTGTTGTTGACTGTAGAAAATTACTTGCTTTGAGGGTGGCGACCAGTGTATAATGGAGGTGGCGTGATATTATGTTGGCGTTGACCCTTGCTATTTGCATTGACCACTGCTATTTCCTCAAATGAAGGTGGCAGCCAAGTTGCAAGTGATCACACGGTAAATATGTTTTTGTCGACAATTTCGCTAATTGAAACCATCGACAACACTCATCTCCAGCGTATACTTTTTCTATTATCTGCCGCCTCCTATTTATCCATATGTTCTCTGACGTGTGGTCTTCAAAACCATATTGTTCATCTTATGTGCGTTGATACATCATAGTCCATGCACACATAAAACCGTAGAAAAGTATAGACCACATGACCTGCAATCTATGGTTTCCCATTTGGCCGTTGTCCAAAGTTCTCGAGAGAATCATCCATCTTGCCCACTATATCTGCGGGCTTTGGCTGTGTAAGTGTATTGGATGTCCCTGTTTGCCTGCTAGAACCTCCACTCTATGCTGACCCTGCTGGCTCAACCCTCTTGTGTGAGACATGTCGTCCTTAATCCCTCTGGTATTGTTGCCTCGTATGCTGCCTTGTACCACCCCGCCTCATGTGATAGTGGCGTGATCTGTTGTGTCCATTGCTTGACTTCATTCCACCCGCCCCTTGTTATTTCTGATGGATATTTTGCTAAATATATCAACTCGGTTTTGAAGGTGACAGAAGCTGTTATGTATGCAGACTGCATCATTCTTGCTGGCGCTGATAGAGAACAATCATGCTATTTGGAATGCATATATGTCGTATTTGATGCTGAAAGTGGCGACCATCATATAAGGGAGGCGTGGCGTAATGAGGAAGATCTGCATCGTCCGCTACGTGGAGTTGATGGATAAACTCATGTGGGATTGCATCTTGCCACCTTTCACCACCCTTGCACAATATAGACAATAATTATGTCGATTATTTTATTTGCCAATGTAATAAGAATGGTCAAAATATAATTATAGTTCTTAAATCATCCTAACATTAATATTCAATAGATAACGAAGAATTTCAAATAATCATAAAGCATTTGAAATCAACAAAATCGATAACGTAATCTTTTATCCGTATAATTATACAAAGCTTTAATTAGTCTTTCTTTGTACCTTCTTATCATTTCGATAAAAGCTTTGTTTTGATTTAATAATAATAACAATAATAAAAATAACATATCATTTAGAATTTATCTTCCTTTAGTAATAAATGGTATGTAATTCTCATATAAGTAGGCACATTAATATTATAAATTTTGTTCATGATAACTAATAAAAGAAATCATAAGTGTATATCAATATCATAAACATCTATAATAACGTGAACATTTTCATAAATAAGCCCACATTAATATAACCCTTTTCAATAATGTGTTCCTATCCAAACTCTCTTTCATGTTTATAAGCACAACATATTTTAAATATATATATATATATATACTAACATCTTTTCCAATATTCTTATCGTGCTACTAAAATAATGACCATCCTACTTATTCTATAGGAATTATGGCACAACATAAAAGTTATCGATCAAACTATAACACCTTGTAATCTTAAGATCATGTTTATGGATAACAATGTCATCTTGTCTCTTAAAAGTAATAAACATTCAAATCCATGGAAACTTAATTGAACCAATATTAGCCTTC
>MU224469.1:3785662-3803932 GCA_018584345.1 Thuja plicata
TATATATATATATATATATATATATATATATATATATATATATATATATATACCATGTTCTTCCATGTACTTCAATTCAATTCAAATAAATTTAAAGTACATGCATTAATTTAAACTTCAAAACAAGTGACACGTTGCATTTATACCTGATATATCCTAGAATACTCTGAATGGTATGACTCGATCGAAACGTGATAATGTGTGATCCTGAGTTGGAACCACAAAATGCGTCTTGCACAACTCAACTACATCATGAGCATTGTTTATACGATATCCCTGATAGTCCAGCTGATACTTTCTTAAAGCACATTTGATACAGGCTCCTGCACCATCATGATCTCCCTTTCCATGTCCACTCTCAAAGAAACTCTAAAGATGTGGTATCTTTTGGTATCGATGATATCTACATAGTGCATAAAATGGCCTTGCTGATTTAAATTGTGTTGCACATCCATCTAACAAAACAAAATGCTTTTCAATTTTGATACCTTTCTTTTCCAAATATACAAAAAATGTTTTAAAACAATGCTCAACAAAATGTATGTCATGCTCTTTATCATCACTAATGTAAAAGTGATATTCTTTCTTTATGACCCGTGTTTGATATGTACTTTCAACACCATCCAAATCTAATTGTGCATGTCGATAAGAAACATGTACCATGATAGTGACTTGCTCTATATAGTAGTATTCTTCTTAAAGTTGTTTTTGAGAAACAAAAGAGTAATTTTCTGCAAGTCAACAACCGATAAAATTGTTCCAACTAGAAAATTTTCTCTTAGTAGTTGGAATTGTCCTGCTTGCCATTTAGCAAAAAAACATGACGCATATATGATTGTATTAATTTACGAAAATTCTCCATAAATGTTGCAACATGTATCTCCTCCTCTACATATTCCAACCTTGTTGACTCTTTTCCAACTTTCATTTTAGACTTTATGTACTTGTAAATCTTACATTTTACCATCCTCGTCATGTCAGTATCTTCAACTCTCAAAGGAAATTTAGCCAAATCCCTGCATGTTTGACAAGTTCCTCTTATGCAATCTATTTTAAGTATTTCATGATCAATTGATTTGTTACATAAGATTGATGCTATGAATTGGTTTGGACATTTTGGAAAAGCATTTTGATATCCATCGTGTTCTTCTATCATCTTTTTGAACCCTTGATAGTAGAGGTCAAATTCAACATGATATCGACAACAACAAGTTTCAAAAGATTTATTTATCTACACAAAACATGGCTTTAATCTTTCAAACATTGTTTGTCCAATCTTAATGTTAGGATTTGAATTACAAAATGAGAGATACAATTCATGTTGTGTGTTGTCCAACCAATGTTTTGTGTGTTGCAAATACTCCTTAGGCCCAGTCTTCTTCTTGATAACATCTCTTGTATTTGGTGAAGGACGAGTTTGATCAGTCCAAAATGTCATAACTAAGTTCCTAACTATTTCGTTAATTCTATCACAGCGTAAAGCTCTACACATTAGTGCCCAATTACCTTTCAATGTAGTATCATCCAAATTGATTCTCCTTTTCAAATAATGTCCTAGTGTCTTCCTACTATACCCGATACGGGATGAAAGTGAAGAAATTTATCTTTTTTTGGGACATGTTTTTATTTAAAATAGATGTCAGTATCACTCTTCTTGAAATAGACTTATCTGTAGATCTAGTTGTTTTCCCAATGGAATCCAAACCTTCCTTAACACTATCAATAATATTTTTTTGTACGTTAGACATTTTTGTCCTTTTCAAGCTTGCATCTACACCCAACAAATTTAATGGCTCTTTTAACTCATCTTTAAGAAGTGTAATTGATAATAGTTGGGTTTTTTCAAGTGTACCAAGACTTTCAAATTGTGCAATTATTTCCTTAGAATTTTTATTCAATGCCCTCTTCGTAGTATTTATGGGTTGTTTACTATAATCTCTCAATTTTTCCACATCCATTTTGATTAAATGATCTATGCTTTTTTGATTAATTTTGATCTTCAAATCTTGGGCTAGAATAATATTCTCATTTTTTGTTTGTACTTGGGCTGCAAATAAAATAAAAAATTCTCTTAATAGCTCATCTTAAGGGGAAAGACCCAAAATGCATAATTAACTGTACCAAGAGACTAAATTGAGACATTAGGGGAGAGTCAAAGAGAGAGAGAGAGATGTTTACTTGTTTGGGATTCTGAAGGTTGTACTTGTTGAGCCTATTGACCTTGCGATGACCCTTCTCCAACTTCTAGAGGTTGGGCTTGTTCACCTTGTGATGACCCTTCTCCAACTTCATAAGGTTGTGCTTCTTGAGAATTTCCTGCATAGAAAGATATAATTATTTTAAATAAAAGGGTCTAATTGGGTCTAATTGTGTCTAATTGTGTTTAAACAAAAGGATCTAATTAGGTTCTAAAGGGTCTAGTTAGGTTATAAAGGGTCTAATTAGGTCCTAAAGGGTCTAATTGGGTCTAATTGTGTCTAATTATGTCCTAAAAGGTCTAATTGGGTCTAATTAGGTTCTAAAGGGTCTAGTTACGTTATAAATGTTCTAATTAAATCCTAATTGTGTCTAATTAGGTCCTAAAGTGTCTAATTATGTCTAATTAGGTCATAAAGGGTCTAATTGGGTCTAATTAGGTCCTAAAGGGTGTAGTTAGGTTATAAATGTTCTAATTAGGTCATAATTGGATCTAATTAGGTCCTAAAGGTTCTAATTGGGTCTAATTGGATACATAATTAGGTTCTAAAGGGTTGAATTGGATCTAATTGTGTCTAATTAGGTCCTAAAGGGCCTAATTGGATCTAATTAGGTCCTAAAGGGTCTAATTGGATCTAATTAGGTCCTAATGGGTCTAATTAGGTCCTAAAGGGTCTAATTGGATCTAATTAGGTCCTAATAGGTATAATTATGTCCTAATAGGTACAATAAGGTCTAATAGGTATAATCAAGGGTCTAATTAGGTCTAAGTGGGTCTAATGGGGTCTAATGGGGTCTAATTGTGTCTAATTAGGTCATAAAGGGTCTAATTGGGTCTAATTCTGTCTAATTAGGTCTTAAAAGTTCTAATTGGGTCTAATTGGATACATAATTAGGTCCTAAAGGGTCGAATTGAGTCTAATTGTGTCTAATTAGGTCCTAATGGGTCTAATTGGGTCTAATTGTGTCTAATTGTGTCTAATTAGGTCCTAAAGGGTCTAGTTAGGTTATAAATATTCTAATTAGGTCCTAATTGGATCTAATTAGGTCTTAAAGGTTCTAATTGGATACATAATTAGGTCTTAAAGGGTCGAATTGAGTCTAATTGTGTCTAATTAGGTCCTAAAGGGTCTAATTGGATCTAATTAGGTCCTAAAGGGTCTAATTAGGCTATAAAAGGGTCTAATTGTGTGTAATTAGGTCCTAATGGGTCTAATTGGGTCTAATTAGGTCCTAAAGGGTCTAATTGGATCTAATTAGGTCATAATGGGTCTAATTAGGTCCTAATAGGTATAATCAAGGGTCTAATTGGGTCTAAGTGGGTTGAATGGGGTCTTAAGGGGTCTTAAGGGGTCATATAACCTATCATAGGTCCAGATAGGTCTAATTGGATCTAATTGTCCTAATTTTCCTAATTGGATCTAATTGTCCTAATTGTCCTAATTAGGTCCTAATTAGATCTAATTGTCCTAATTGTCCTAACTGGATCTAATTAGGTCATAATTGGGTCTAATTAGGTCCTAAAGGGTTTAATTGGATCTAATTAGGTCATAAAGGGTGTGATTGGGTCTAATTGTGTCTAATTAGGTGGACTAAAGGGTCTAATTGAGTCTAATTAGGTGGACTAAAGGGTCAAATTGGATCTAATTAGGTCCTAATAGGTATAATTAGGTCCTAATAACTTCTAATTGGTCCTAAAGAGTCCAATTGGATCTAATAAGGTCCTAATGGGTCTAATTAGATCTAATTAGGTCCTAAAGGGTCTAATTGGATGTAATTAGGTCCTAAAGGGTCTAATTGGCTCTAATTGTGTCTAATTAGGTCCTAAAGGGTCTAATTGGATTTAATTGGGTCAGGTAAAGGGTCTAATTGAATCCAATTAGGTCCTAAAGGGTCTAATTGGATCTAAGTGCGTTTTAATTGGTACAGTAAGGTCTAATAGGTATAATCAAGGGTCTAATTGGGTCTAAGTGGGTCTAATGGGGTCTTAAGGGGTCTTAAGGGGTCATATAGCCTATCATAGGTCCAAATAAGTCTAATTGGGTCTAATTAGGTCCTAAAGGGTATAATTGGATCTAATTAGGTCTTAATACATTCTAATTGGATATAATTAGGTCCTAAAGGGTTTAATTGGATCTAATTAGGTCCTAAAGGGTCTAATTGGATCTAAGCGGGTCCTATTGCTAATATTAGGAACTAGTAGGTCTATTACTCATATTAAAAGTATTAATTAGTCGTATTAAAGGTCTAATTAGGTCTTAAATTATTTATGCACTAATTAGTCTTGAGTATTTTGTCTTAAGGAGGACTCTTACATCTTATTACTAAATAACAAATTACATCATAATTTAGTTCCTATTAGTTTAGGACTATTATGAGCACATGTATTAGGTCTTAATATAGGTCATAATAGATCTCTAATTAGGTCTTAGGTCTAATTAGGTAAGGTTTAGGGTTTAGGGTCTTAGGTCTAATTAGGTAGGGTTTAGGGTCTTAGGTATAATTATGTCGTAATAGGTTTAATTAGGTCTTCTTTATCAAATTAGGTATTAGAATATCATGCTTACATGTTTCATTAAGACAAGTCATAATCATCAACTTAAAATATAGACAGAGAGAGATAAAGATATATAGACATGTACCTTGTTTCTTATGATAATATATTTCCCGAGCTTCTTCACGTAGTCTTTGTTCTGTCTCTTCTGGATAATGTCGTGTACTCTTATTTAGCCTTCTCTTTTTATTTCCCATCACAAGTTGCAAAATTGTCTTCCTTTACCAAAATATGAATTATTTTGAAACTATCAAATTAATAAGATGACGAAAACATATATTTATTTATATGTAATCTTTATGAACCTGAAATGACACCTAATAGGTTGACATAGGTTTCTATTGAAAGTCATCTCTGACTTTCTATTGAAACTTCTAACTTTCGATCAAAAGTATTTTGGTAAATGGTAAACAAATGCCAAATCATGAAACTACTTTCGATAGAAAGTAGTTTTGATTGAAACTCAATAGTTTCTATCAAAACCCTCTAAATAGGGGCCATTTGCAGAGGCTAGCAAAAATATGCAGTTTTCATAGCTTCGGGGGTCAAGTGCAGGGCTCAAATGGAAGAATAGGGAGACATCCTTTTGCATCGCACAAGTACTCTAAACATGCTATCTAATGAATATAGATTTGACATTTTTTAAATTAATTAAGTCTATGTTTTTTGACGTGCATCGAATGTAGGTTTTTTGTCGAATATAAACCTCCAAGTTTGACGTTCAATGAAAAATAGTATAAAAGAGAATTTTTTTTTTGAAAAATAACAGTGCCCTCCGGCTTCGAGTCTACTTTCTATAAAAAAAAAAGATTTTCAATAAATACACATTAAGTTATAAGCTATGCAGTCAAGGTATGTCAAAATTACGGTTTACGCTACTTCAAACGTTCATAAAATATGCAATAATCATGATAATGTCGTCAAACCAATTGCATGCCCTCCGTATGGATGTTACAAAACCAAATTTGAAAGAAGCACATCGATATATATTTTAGAAAAAAAAGTTATGCTCTATGAAGTCAATGTGACTTTTTGAAAACGACGTTTTCAACAACATCGCAGTTTTAGTGGGAGAAAAAAAATCATTAAAATCAATTCAATATATATATATATATATAGAATCTAGACAAAAATCCTAAAAGACTCTAGTTTACTTCATCTTCCAATTGCAAATGGTTTAACAATATGCATTCGAATCTGAAAGTTTCTTTCAAAATGTAGACTTCACTGTCCGTTTAGGCAAAAAAGTGTAACCCACTATTGTGGGATCACACTTACAGTAAAACTATAATCTAAAATTAGCATAACACATTTTATAAATGTGGTGACTAGTCAGTGTCTTTTACTCTACAATGTAGATTTTGTGAAAAAAATTAGTATTTTGTTGGCGAATATCAAGAGTCAAGTGTGTCATGTGCACTGTGGGCCAATGCCAAATGACAATTCATAAAACATCTAATAATTGCAATGTCTCGTCAAGTTAATATCGCCTTTTTGGTTGCCAAGTTTTCTGTCATCACTGCACATGGTATGGATACCATCAACACGCACCTTGAATCTATTATTTTATAACAGTACAATTTAAATGTATTAACGAGATCATTGATTGATCGTAGATCAATGGATGAGGTTTTATCTCGGGCCTAGTTTCTTGAAAGAAACAAATTTCTGTAGGAAGTCTACAGAATGGAGACATGTGGCAAGTCTGGTACATTAACTTGCAAGAAATGAGTGTCTTGTCACTGAGAGTGACAGTGACATTCTTTAACTGCGATGATCCACTCATCACGCACAATTTCCAAATTTGTACTACTACAGACTGTAGTTATTAGTATAGTCACTATATAGGTAATTTCCCACACTCGTGCATTAATGGGAGTGATTTACCTAAAGATATGGACAAGGGATATTTATAAACGTTCTTCCTTGCTTCTTCATCAATTTAAATGTGATTTTGCCTTTCAGCCTCTGGTTTTAAGTTTTTAGATCTGTAAAATTTCAATTTTCTGTGTATAGTTTGAAGGTTTAGGTTTTTAGTTGAGGGTATCCAGCCTCTGCAAGTAGAGATGGACACACCAATTAGGTGGAGAACCACATCCACTGATGAGAGAAAGCCCTTTTTGGGCATGATACCAGATGAAGGTCTCACTTCCGTTTGCAAGGAAGGGGGCTCTTTCATACATAATGTTGTGTGGATGGTGCTCAACCATGAGTTCCTTCACAACGAGAAGAGAGACCATGTCAACACAAACATTACATCCCGCTTCCTGGCCTCTTTTCTTGACCTCGAACGAGAGAAGGTAGAAATGCTTATGCTCCTACGGAATGTTTTCAAGGAAAAATTTCTGGTGGACGATGTCCAAGTCATCTTTGCACAATCGGGGTTGGGGATCCCCTGGGATGATGAAATAGAAAAGCTTATCCAGCGAGGCAACAATGTGGAAAGGCAACCCTTCCTACTGAACATTAATGAAAGACAACTGACCCGGCATTAGAAGTGGGCGTGACTGGAGAGGGACTTCCTACGGTAGTGGTTTCACCTCGACAACGTGGAGGAGACAAACTACACCCGACTCGATGAATTCTCAGAGATTATCCTCTCCAAACGATTCTTCTCTGACGGGGATGGAGAGGAAGACCCTTAGTTTTCTTTAAATGGAGGGTTTCCTTAGTTCATTGTGTTTATTTTTTATTTTTTTAGTTATATGATCAACCAACCAGTGCCCTTGTGGCTACCAAATTTGTAACTATTTTTAGGGATACTTCATATTCACACCATTTTGTAGGGGTCAGGGGTGCGACTATAGTCTATATAGTATATTAGTGATGTAAATTTTTGAAACAATTAATGAGAATTTTGCTCTTCAACTTCGACCAATTAACATTCATTTTAGCTTTCCAGTATACTCTTAATGAATGATACTAGATTGTCTGTGTAATTTTGTTTAAATGTATATATGCATAATTATTGTAAATTTTGATCCTTTTTCTGTAATTCTTTGCACCTATTAACGCATATTGTAATCCTTTGGATGAGCAAAGATCAACGGTTCGAGAAGTTTTCCGGGCCGAAAGGGAAAATAAAATATTATTTTTCTATCTTCCTCTGAAAATGAGACACGTATTAGTGTGTGAGATAATAGATTGTCTATGTAATTTTGTTTAATTGTAATTTTGTAAAGAAATCTAAAGACTAATCGTAATATATTGATAAATTATATGCCATATCGATGTGTGATATGAACCAACCAAATATTTAATGTATGTGTGTGATTTATTTAATAGTAATAACTTAACTTTTGCATGTGTCATGTGTGCGACTATGGAATTGTAAAAGTTTAAAGTATTCAATTATTCTTTAGTATTTATAGTAAAACTAAAGTCTAAAATTAGCATAACAAATTTTATTATCAGTTTACATTTTATGGGTATTAATAATTACACATTTATTTGTGATTGCAATATTTTAATTAGTTGCTTTATCTGTGTATTAATAATTAGACATTTAAGTATGCTTTAGTAGAAACAAGGAAGCAACGGTTTTTCCATTTTTTAATTTGAATTTTTAAAATGATTAGGTTTCTTTAACAGTCCAGAGACAAAGCAAGTTACTATTTTCAACATTTAAAACAGTTTTAATATTTAATTTAATTTAAATTTAATAAATTTTTGGCATACGGTGTATTTCTAGCCGAAGGGGAAATAAACCCCAAAATAAACCAATAACAAGGCAAAAGTGAATGGGACCCGCAACACCTGACAATGATTGCCAACGACCGTTGGATGAGCACAGATGAACGAGGTATGATGTATTTCAGGCCAAAAGAGAAAATAAACCCCATTTTTGCAAACCTATTTCAAAATCATGACAGTGGCGACTCACACAATCGGTGTCATTCGATGATTATGTGTGAGGTGACTAGGTGAGTCATGACTACTAGTACTGATAAGCCAAAAGTAAATGGGACCCGCGACACATGATAGTGACTACCAACAACTCTTGTATGAGCATAGATCAATGACCCAAGGTGCATTTTGGGCCGATTTGGGGAACGATCACCTCTTTTTACAAATGTCCCCCGAAAACAAGGCACATGTCATGAATTAACACTCAACTAAGTATAATTAAAATCTAAATTGGAGTAAAACTAAACATTTAATAAATGTAATAACTAATAAGCTCTAAGATCAATTTCAGGTCTCCGATTGAAGTTGCAATGTAAAACGATTAAGTGACACATGTCTTAGTGACATCAAATATCTGTCTTCATAAAGAAACAATAAAAGTTATCACGAGTCACAATTGTACAATTTTTGCCCTTTAGATTTTCAATTTAAGAAAATGTTCAGTTCTAACTAGTATGATGTATTGGAGATTTAGAAGGGGGTTATGACTTCTAGGTTGAGGATTGATAAATGCAATATTCTCTTAGCTCTCTGTCCACTCATAGCCTGCACAAATTGAAATTTCAAGTAAAATTCTGAACACCTAAAACCCGTCTTTTAGATTTTTCAAATCTTGGGGTTTACTGCTTAGATTATAGTCATAGAATTAGGGTTGAATTTTGAATCACGCCTGTAAATTGTAGTTGTGTAGAATTATTTGATTTTTCCTAGGAGTAAATAGTAATACCACGATGGACAAAACAAATTCCATGATTACAAGTAAAAGGCAAAGACAAGAGACAAAGATAATAGAGTTGCATAAACTGGCTAAAACACCAGATTTCACTGATGAATTCCATGATATTTATGATCATGTTATCCATGGAAATAAGGGAATCGTGGAAATTAGATTTGCACTTGAAAATAAGTGGAAAGGTCCAAAGAAGGATACAAAATATTATCCATTTAACATCATGGTAAAGGCAACAAAAAATAAAATTGCATCGTGGGTTGCTGGGTCGGCATGCATGGCATTACCTCAAATATTCCCCTGTCCAAAAATTGTCATGGTATGTGCCAAAAATTATGATGAAAATAGAAAATTAATTGTTAATAAAAATACTTTGGAGGAAATTTTGTTGATAACTGAGACTGAATTTTCTAGTCTGTTGGACCTAGGGTTTGAAGCACAAAACTCAAATGTGCACATTGACCTGGGAAAGCTGGCAAAGAATTATGAAAAATAGATGCAATAAAGAAAGATTAGTACATCATATGAATAACGAGGATTTCTAGTCTAGATCTGGATCATAAGCCTCCTTATGATCTTGATATTTTTGTGCAATGGGTTCAGGATAGTATTTCCTTGCTAGCATTTTGTTTGGGATTGGATAGTAACAAAGAAGTGGGTGCCAACATTCTTGAAATGATTTTTCATATTCATTGTGAAAAAGAACCAGTAAAATATAATTTTATTGAGCACATTGTTCATAGCATGCAAGAACAATTAATAATGATTAAAAGAGGTTCACAGAAGATACTTAGATTCACAACCTACTTGTGCTATCTTCTTTTAGCATTGAGCAATATTTCAGAACAACAAGCTTCAAAGTCAAGTCCATAATCCAATATATGAATGGACACCTGAGATAGGGATGAGTGATAATAAAAGGAACTATAAAAAATTTGTAGACTTCTTTTTGGCACCAATGTATCATAAAATTACAGGCACTCCAATGCCTAGATTTCCTATGTCTTGTAGAGATTGCATTCAACTCGGAAGTGAAATACAATTGGCTGACTGGTACTTCATGGAAGACTATACTGTGTTAAGGTTTTACGGTTCAGTGGTAGAACCCTACAAACTTCCAATACATGTGACAAAGAGGGTATTTGCATTGGAATATGTATGGAAGATGGAGAACACATATGTACTCTTTAGTGGCCAGCAAAAGAAAATGATATTTCCTTCTTTGTCTTTCTCATTTGGAGGGTTCACATTTGAGAGAAGAGGATTTAAAGTGGCACAAACTTTTTTTACAATTTTTTTCTTTGCTGTTGACTGTCATTGGCAGTATGATCCACTCAACATAACTGGAACAAAGCTTAGAGAGAATGGGATTTTTGCAAGCAAATGTCAACATGAGAGTATGCCATTGATAGAAAAATTGAAAAACATGGAGTCCTAGGACGAGGTAAAAAAAAAGATGGAGAAATACGCCGCTGGAAATAATATTTCTATATAAGAATTGTCATTACAAATTATGGCAATGCACAAACAGAAAGCAAAAGTGTAGAACAAGACATACTACAAATTTCTACGAGAAAGATTCTCAACCATCTAGAAAATCTATTCCAAAAGACCTAGTGGGTCAATGTAAAGATGGTAATCATAATCAAACTGAAATTTTTGATTTTTGGGAAATGAGGAAGAATCTTGGTGAGCCAAAGACCTCTGCAGATCTTTATGACGTGGAAGAGGATCAAATATTTAGCGATTTGTGGAATGAGGAGCATCTAGCTGAAGCATATCACATCGATGGTGATCGTTAAGGTAATGAGTATGAGCAGGCTTTTGTGAATCCAACATCCACTAATGTATATTCAATTATTAAAGGAGTCAACGTGTCCACAAAAGAAAAATATAGCAAAGGGGCAGAGATTATAGAAAAAATGGGTTTTCCAGGTTGGGGTGGTCTGCGTCCCACAGGACAAGGGCCTTGGTTTCCACCTATCACACCCGGTCCACCAAAACATGGTGAGGCACCAGTCGTTGGAGGTTCATCACAAAAAGGTACTACTCAGTCTCATAACCTTGCACCTTCATTTGTTCCAGCTTCAAATCTAGTTCCACATTTTCTAAGCACTCAAATTCAATCTGAATCAAGTGTCACTCCCACTGGTGGGGATGGCACGGGGAAAAGGACATTACAAGTGGACATGAAATTAGTGGATCCCAGAGATCAAGAAGGTGTAAAGAAGAAAAAGGTTATGACAATAATGCCAATGGTGTGTGTGAGTCCAACAACTGCCACACTTTTAGGACAAAACCCTTTGGACAGTCCAAAAACTACACTTGTAATAGGTCAGGGTGTTTCTAATCCTCATGGTGCAATTATTAGAACCACAAGTGGAAGCTCGTACATCACTACAATTTCTATTTAACCTTTCAAACATTTAATTGTGTAAAAAAACCTTGATTTTTGATACAATGATTTTGTAACTAACTTTGAAAAAACCAAAAATAGGAATAGACAAAATACTAAGACATTGAAGAGGGATGTAGTTACTACAGCTCGTGATGCAGAACCTGCATCAAATAGGTTATTTCCCACATGTGACCCAAACAAATAAATGATGGAGTTCATGGTTGTTATGCCCCCAGCTAGAGATTAATCCACCCGAGAGTCAGTTAGATCCATTTGAATTTCACGCTAGCACCCTCCAAATGGATTTATCCAAAATTATAAGTGTGGACAAGATAAATGTGTCAAAAATGACCAACCAAGTGGTCTACAGTTCAGTGATGAAGTTGGAGAAAGAGAAAGGAATTCTTCTGGGAAAAATAGAAAAGTTACAAGAAGACCTGGCAAATCAAAAGACAAAGGAGAAAGCAGTAGATAACATGTGCAAATAATTACAGAAAAGGATAAGAGATTTTTCCTGCAAAGAAGCAATTGCACAACAAGAACATATGGACGTAGAACTGAAAATTCTGAGGGAAAAATTGGAAGAGAGCAATAAAAAAGTTGAGGATGAAAAATCATCTTCAGTATGTTTATACAAAAGCATGAAGAATACGACACGGGAAAACAACAACTTAAATAAGGAATTGGAGAATGAGAGGGTAAAAGCAAAGTAGTGGGAAGAGAAAATAAGAAAACAAAGTGAACAACAATTGTCAGAATTGAGAGATGAGCTAAAGAAGGAAACTAATATGATTAAAACTTACGAAAACCGCTTGAATGAAAAACTAAAAAATACAGTCAAACAAATAAAACAAGACATCTGGGGGAGAATAAAGGTGAGTGGTGACAGTTTGTGTGATTGGTTTGAATTGAATGAAAGTCTTAGAGATGTTTTTGGGAAGCTCAAAGAGCACGTTGAGAAGAACAAAAATCTTTGTCAGAGAGATAATATTGCAAAACAATTTTTGCAACAAATCCACACAACCAGTGATAGACATTTGGAAAGCAAGGGAATTAATGACTGTGTTCGTGCAACAATAAAGGCAACATCTATCTTTCAAAATATTAGAAACTAAGGGAAGGAGAGGAAATGTTGGCCTTATATGGGAGAAAGCTCGCAAAGATGAATAAAAAATAACCAAAATGACAAGTCTCAGTTTGTCGAATCCTGGTCCTGGTCCTAGTAACTCATCAACGAAATTCGTTGGACGAAAAGCTTACAAAACAAAGTTGAAGGAAACAATAGCGTCTAATTTAGGCAAGCTTCCTCAAGACACAACTCATGAAGGCATTGCAAATTGCATCAAACCATTGACAAATTTGAATACATAATTGGATAGATCATTGCTTTCAAGTCTCTCTCCCAAGTATGGATGGCTGACGAGGTTGCAGGTCATTCACTATAACTTGACAAATATTGACCTTCCAAACGTTGCAGAATGGAGCATACTATACAAACTGGCAGAATCATCTCATCAATCATGGTATGTGAAAGTACTTTCAATCCTCTCTATATTTTGTTTCTAATGGCTTGAATTGAGTTTAAAGTTTGAACTTTTTTTTTTGACCAGAATTAATGTAGCAGATCAGATGTTATTGCTAATTTACTAAACTGGCCTGACAAATACATAAATGTACAGTTGTAGAGATGTTGTACTTGTCTTACTAATTTTGATTTTGAGATTTCACATGAGGCAAATTGAATTGAAGTTGTTGTTGCTCCCTTCTTTCGATAAAAGAAATTTAGGGTCATTTGCTAAGGGTGATGAAATTGAAATCGGGTATTGAGTCATTGACTTTTGCAAACAGAATCACACAGAGTTATGTACTTATTACTATTAATGAATGAATTGTTACATTGTATCATATTTGTAAATAAATTAATGATAATCTCTATGAATTGTATCATATGAATTGCTATATTTTCAAAAAAATAATGAAAATCTTCAAGAATTGTACCATATGAGTTGGATAATGTAAATGAAAATATTATTAATTGTAGAATTGATGACATTATCAACCACATTGATGTTTTTGACATTGTAATATGCTATTATGCATGATTGATGATGAGATACAGACACTAACAGTAGACTAAAGAAATTAGTTTAATAAATACCTAGGACCTGCTACTTTGACACCGATTCAAGTTGCCACATCATCTCATTATCGGGATCCCCAGATTCAGCACCATCAACATCATAGCTTCCTTGGTTCTTCGCTATGTTTTCTTCACTCTGCATACCTCCTCTTAACTGAAGTTCAATGCTACCAGTACCAGTACCAGTACATGAGTCACTGACATCATTGTCTCTGACACTCCCACTTTGGTTTGAAATTTTGTCCAACCCTCTTCTTTGACATTTCTTCCTCCATAATTTTAGTGCCTTATTGTAAGGAAAAGTATTGACATCATACCTAGATGTATAGAGCCTCAAGCAATTTTGTAAATTCTTGTCTGGTTTGTTTCTTAGCTTTGAATTTAGGAACCCCAAAGTACTAAAAACTTTCTCATCCTCCACCGACCCCAATATCATGATTAGACATAAATCAACAAGCTTGAAAAATTCTAATATTGAATCAATCAACATTTCGCTCTGAGCTAGATTTTTTTGAAGCCTTGTTACTGATCCATCTTCGTGGGGGTTCCACATAATATTATATTGTTCCCTCATTGTTTGTGAAAAATGACCTAATTTCTCTCTCAAACGAGATTCATCTAAAATTCCATTTAGAGTTAGACCATTGAACGCTTTGGTTTTGCAAAAATGATCTATCAAAGTTAGTAGCTTAGTTCAAAAATCTTTTGAATTGTTGATACTCCAATATCGAGGAAACACAATAGCCATGGATTCAAGTAGTTTGAGTGGAGAGAATCTTGCTCTAATATGTGAGGAAAAATCATAGGCAATGTGTTTCACAGAAGTAGTTACAAACTCAATGATCTTGGTAAAGTCTTCCCTTTTAACACTTGATAGTCACTTCCTGGGGTTCTTTCTTGGTTCCTCAGACTCGAACCTGGAAAAGGAGTGCATTGGTATCTCAACTCCGTTTACTTCTGCACATAACTCCCCATTTGCACTGATCTTTAAAAAGTTACCAGGATTGTCCAAATTTGTGATTTTGAGCCAGCTGGCAAATTTTGCATCATCACATGATCGATCGAGATTATTGAGCATCATGCATGTCAATTTACGTAGCACATCATATTATGCAATATACATAGCTCTTTACTGGGACTTGTTCATTATATTTCTCATTTCCTCTAGCATGGGGAGAAGACCAGCTAACATTAAGAGCGTCTCTACATTAATTAACCTTCGTAGCAACTCCAAAAATTTTGGTAGCCCTGTTTCTTCACAACTCGAGTTCATTATACCAAGCAACGATTTATATTCTAAAAAAAATTGATGCACTAGTCCATCCAAAGAGATCCATCTAGTATCATTATCCTTAAGAAGGTTGTTCCCGTCAGTTAGTCCGTCGACAAAGTGTTGAAATTACCTGAATCATTTCAAAATTTGACAAAAGTATTGGTAGATCTCTTTGATTAAAAATTAAATTTTTTTGTACTGGAGCATGCTTGCTGAAAACTCCAAAAGCTAGATTCATTCTATGGGCTATGCATTGAATGACAGTAACATATGGTGCATAAGAAGTTTGTAGCGTTGCGCAAAGACTGCCCCCCGTGACCTTGCATTACTGAAGCTCCATCCGCTCCAACACACACCAAATTTTTGGAAATTGTCATGTCATATATACCTCCATATTCAATTAGAGAACTCTTTACTAGTTCAAATAATTTTTTTGCTATCACATTATCCTTCATTTTAGCAACAGTTAGTAAATGAGGTTTGCAGAAAAAATTGTGTACAGTATAAACATGCATGCATACCCAGGAAGTATTATCTACTGTTGTAACTTCATCTAAAGACAATGCAATAAAGTTTGACTCTTCAATTTTTGCCTTTAGATCCTCTTTTTCAACCTCGGCAAGACAACTTGCCCATTCCCATCCACTATTTACTGACTAGTGATTGTTAGGATAGTTACGAACTTTCAAAAAGTGTAATGAAACTCTCAATAATGGATAGTCTATCATAGGATGTCGTCTGCTCAAAATATAAAAGACAATACTTAACTGAACAACTTTTCCCATTTTTTCTACTTCCATTTCTTTTTGAAAAAAAGATTCAATAAAGCCTTTAATTTCAATAGGCTTCATCTGTATATTCTGTTGAAATTCAAATAATTTTGCATTCCTAACATGTTGAGATTCCTCCTTTGTTTTCCATGTTATCACTAATTTTTCAACTCCATGTATGGTTTTCTTTTCGTAAACTTTACCAATATGCTTCTCTACGGTGTCAATTATTAGCTGCAACCTCTTTTCCTTCTTATTTATCTTGGTGCAAATCTTAGATTTTCATTCTACTGGAGTCTCACCTTCAATTGGATTGTCCACTTGTTTAATTGTATTTTATTTTCTTCTTTCCTACACCATCATCATCTCTGAAACTCTCACTCTCATCGAAGTCGATTATATCATTATGGCTACTCTGGGTATTTACCTAAGAATCTTCTTCAAGTTCATCGTGATATGAGATATCAGGTTCGCCGACTTCTTAAATATGTCATGTAGGTTCAGGTTGTGAATCTTGTAAATCTAATTGTGGTGAAATAGCTTCTTGATTTTGGCTAGAAACATTTCCAACACCATGAACAAATTATGATGATAAGGTTCTGCATTTTGCTAGCATCTCTTGGCTTTCCCCACATGCAGGAGCCTTACCCTTATTCTTGTTTGACATCTCCAACGAAATAAAGGCTGCCAATTTTTTTTAACTTGTTGAAGAAGTGACAATAGACTATGTAATATATATAAAAATGATTCACTGGCCCTAAAATCATGTCTAAGGTCTCCCTAGTGACCACTGACCACTAAGTGGTCCCCACTAAATAAGAATGAACTCAAAATTGTAGGATCTCAGACAAATAGAGGTGAAACCTCAGGTGAATTCAGGAATTAGAATAATAATCACTTACCTTTGCTTCAATTATAGTCGCCAATGCACTCAACAGTCTAAAACTTCACTATCTATCAAATTGAGATATCATAACCAACCAAAACAAATTGTGTATAATAAAACTGATATATTAATGTATTTATACCAATTCTTTTTGGTGAATTCGACGAGAGGTATTAGGTATACAAATATTTGGCAAAGCCCGCATAATTATAACATGTATCATGTTATTTTTGAGGCGATTATGGGTCGTCCAACAACTTGCTATGATTAATAAAGTTGGCGAAAATGTGTTGATTTGAGACACGCGTATGAAAAATGTTAGGAAAATTTTGAGCCGCCTATAAATATATATGTATAAAACCATTGGCGAATATAGGCCATCGATTTGGGGCCACTTTGAAATTGTAGGCAAATTTTTAAATTTACCGTGTCCAAAAAATAGATTTGATTGGCAATATTATAGAAGAATGAAGAAAATTAAATAAATAGATGGACGATGGGCCTGGGCATTCGACCCAATATTTATAAAGTTCTGGTGATTGGGCCAACCTAATATACGTAATATATTCGCCAAATCCCTAGTCACTGACGTGCGACATTCGCCGAATGGAGAATAATCGCCACTAAAATCATCGTTGCAAATCATAATATGTCAAGCTCCAGAGGGGGAGGAAAGATCAGACCTACTGCAAAAAAGGAAGAGCAAGACCATCAGTTGCAGAAGGAAGACAAGAAAGAGAAGAAAGATGAAGAAAAGACAGATGCAAGGTATGAGCTGGAAGATGATTTTTCCAACATCATAATGGATTTTTGCTCAAGGCTTGACACTATACCAATAGCTCCCAAGGAGGTGGCTCAAGGAAAACAAGAGGAAGAGGTGGAGATCATCTCTTCACAAGAAAAGAAATAGCCACATCCAAACTAGCAGGATACCAAAATTGTAGAGCACTACAGCAACGAGGTCAAGGCTAATTGCTTAGACCTAGTGCCAACAAGAGGATGCCCGATAAGGCATCTAGCTTTACAACAAATCAACAAGTTGTCCTAGGTCATGCTTGTTCTAGAGCATGAGAGTAATGATCACAAGAAGGAGCAAGTTTTTCTTGCTCAAATTGAGAAGGTCCTAGTGCTAGAGATCTTCATTATTCTCAGTGTGTGCTAAAATGTTGACACACTTCTATGAATCATTCCATCCAAGGTTGCTCAAGAATGAGGCCTCAAATATCGATGCATAGCTCTCTAGTCATAGAGTGGAAAGGTGTGAAATGGAGGGCCCTCAAATTGACCTACTTAGTGCCTATGCAAGTACACCATGAAATGAGAGATTCAAATGCATGAAAATGAGATCTACTCTATATGATTGCAATGCATAAAAAGAAATTAATCTAAATGATAACAATGCATGATTAATCTATGA